>PVJS01009273.1:0-50782 GCA_004027185.1 Glis glis
TGTGTGTGTGTGTGTGTGTGTGTGTGTGTGTGTGTGTGTGTGTGGTACTGGATATTGAACCCAGGGGCATTCTACCTCTGAGCTACACCCTAGCCCTATTTTATTTTTTATTTTGAAACAGGGCCTCACTAGGTTGCTGAGGGCCTAAGTTACTAAGGCTGGTCTTGAACCTTTGATCCTCCTGCCTCAGCCATCCAAGTACTGGGATTACAAGTGTGTGCCACCACGCCTGGCTTCATCTTCTTTCTAAATGATATTTTCATTGACTCTTACTGTTTTTTTTTTCTTCTGTAGTTTGAAAAGATTGATCTACTCACTTTGGGCTTCCATGGTTTTATATGAAAAATCAGTCATTAACTGGTTCATTGATCCCTTGTTTGTAACATGTCGTTTTTTCTCTTTTACTTTCAAGATTGGCTCTTTACATTTGTCTTCTAATAACTTTTGACTACGGTGTGCCGCAACATGGACTTCTTTGTATTTATCCTACTTGGTATTTGTTTAGCATCTTTTATCTACAAATTTCTGTTTTTCATGAAATATAGGAATTCTTCAGACATTTCTTTAGCTGTGCTTCTTTGTATCCGTTTCATATGTGCACCATTCAGGGGTTAGTCAGAGATTCGGGCAGACAGAGCTTGGGGATCCCCTGTCTGGCTCTTTCCCTTACAGAATTCCCTCACTGTCTTCAGTTCACAGTTCTATAGCTTCTCTTTTCTGGTTCAGAGGCCAGAAAGAACATAATTTTTCCACAGGAGCTCCTGCCGGTGCTGTGTGCATTGTACAGACAGCATTGAGTCCCGAGCTAAGAGACTTAGGGAACGAAATTTACTCATGTAGCTGCTCTTTCTTCCTTCAACCATTTCTTCTCCGCACAGTCTCTCAGCTTCTGTTCACTCTTGAGCAACTTCAAGAAAGCAGTTCAAGTCTTCATTTGTTTATTTATTTATTTTTTACTCTGGCTGGGCTGCTGAGAGTCAGTTCCACACGTCAATCACTCAGTTTTAAATAGAAGTTCCACATGGGTGCACCTGATTTGAGGACATTTGTCAAGTGCCTGAGTACTACCTTCAAGGGAGACTGCAAAAGAGAATTCCAGTCTTCTGCTTTACAAAGGTGGGGCTCATGAGCTAGGAAATGTCTAAAACACGCAGTGCGAAAACAGTTACTGTTGTTCACTTCAACAATTTGAGTAGTATTTGAACAACAGTTCACTTCTTGGTTGCCTGTTATGAAGCAATCATACTTAAACTTCCACCCCTCACACAATGAACTCATTTAGTGCAATTATAGTTTATACAAAAGAAAATATTTCTCATGTTGGGTGTGGTGGCACACTCCTGTAATCCAGTATTTGGGAGGCTGAGACAAGAGGATTGCAGGTTTGAGGCCAGTCTCAGCAACTTAGCAAGAGCCTCAGCAACCTAGCAAGACATCATTTCAAAACAAAAATTAAAAAGGGGTGGGGGTGTAACTTGGACGTAGAATGTCCTTGGGTTCAATGCCCAGTAAACACACACACGTATGTGCGCGTGCGTGTACACACACACACACACACACACACACACACACACACACACAGATTTCTCTCTTCCTAAAATAGGGACATTCCAAAGTCTTCCCAGGTTAAAGCTCCAACACTGAAGTATTTATTTTGCACTTAGCAAACATTTCATTTTATGTTGAGGGATGACTAAATATTTATCCCTGAGAAATCCGATTCCTTCCGGATCCTTTGTATATGAACTTGCTTCAATCCAAACTTCTTTTGGGTTCTTTGAACATTGGCAATATGAAACAAACTACAAATCTTATGAGTATCTACGTATGACTGCTGGTGACTACAATTGTTGTCATTCACCTTACCACAATCTGTCATCTTTTCAAGATGCATTTACATTCTTCACAGGTCAATCTGGTGAGTTTAGATGACGGTATGACACAAACCACCAGCCCTGTATCTTTCAAGTCTTTGATGGTAACATTGACCTTGGCAGTTTTGCCCATTTGCATAGAAACTTTGGGTTAACTAATTTGAGGAGAAGTGGAGTTCCAGGATCTCTCAGTTTGGCTATTTCTAACATAACAGGCTTTAATAAATAGATTAGGGAGCCAGGATTTCTTTCTAGCTGTGCACATGGGAAGTGGGGAAAGATGGCTCTGAGTTTTGCTGGGCTCCTCATGACAGACTCCAGCCCAAATTACATTTCTCCTTTAACCTCCGCAGCATAGCTGGTGGCCTGAAGCAATGTCCTGGGTGTCCAGGCTTGTCACATCAGTGTTCAATAATCTCTGGAATATCCAGGTGTTTTCTTTTTCCAATGCACACATTCCTTAGTAGGCGGCCTGCTGTTTCTTTAGGGAAGGCTGGGGAAACGTGGCCAGGGGCACTGGTGATGTGAGTAAGGCTCCAACTGCAACTTCATAAAGAGGGCTCTGAAGATGTTGTGAGCTGAACCATCTGGAAATGGAGACAGAGGCTGGGACTCTATTTGCAGGCTTAAACTGGACCTTTGTTCATCAGTCCTAAAGTTTTTTGTTACCCGGATTAAATGAGACACTAGTGAACTAGTTAATTTTGAGTCTAGAGATGTACTAGCAAATAGTAAAAATCCCTGTTGATCCAGGTGTGTTCCTCTCACTGGGCCACACCCACCTTTCTCTGACAATGCCGTGATGCTCTTTGACACCCAGGGAGATCATGTCAGTAGTAGCATCTTCCACTAAGGTCCTTGACCTAAAGAAAACCAGTTACAAACAGAGCTGAGATGTTTATACTCCTCTTCCGGATGCAGTCATCTATGTCCTGATGAGGGGCTCATCTTCTAAGCCTGGGGTAATAATGTTAGGGCCTGAGTAGGTGGACTGGTCACAATTTACCCTCTTCCATCCTTACATCTCAAAAACATTGGTATCCTTCTAGTCCATTTGGCTGAAGAATTTCTGGCAGAGCAATTTCACTTAGAGCAAGTATATTGGGGTTCACTAGAGTAAGAGAACTCACAGGAAGGGTGTATAGTAGAAGGGGATTTATCAGATCAGCTTCAGTCCAAAGCAGTGTGGTCCCAAGTGGCCGCCTGCACGCAGAGAGCTGGAGGAACCAGCAGCTGGTCGAGCAGCCCAAGAGCTGCAGTCTCAGAATCAGCACGACCAATAAGGCAGTCAATAAGGCAGAGACTGGGAAGGGCCAGGAAACTCTCTGGAGAAACGATGGTGAAAATCCAGTTCGAAGAGCTGACGGCCAATATCTCAGGTCAGAGCAGACACACTTTTCTCAGGAAGAACCACACATGATTCATGCAGCTTTCTCCTTTGTATCCAGGTCCTGTGCCTATCAGAACCGTGCTGCCTACATTCAGAGCAGGACTTCCCCTTCAATCTGCCATTACATAAACCAATCATCCCATCAACACATCCAAAGTCACAGAATCTTAGGAGTTTCATAATCCAGTCAAGTTGACAATCCAAATTAACCATCACAGCAAGCCACTCCTGAGTTCAGTTTCATTTGCCCAAAGAGCAGGATGCTGGAACCACTTTGGACCAATCAAGCTGATACTTTAAATCCAGACTCTTTGTGAAGTGCACACTTAGTAAAACATTTAGCCTAATCCAAATTTATGCCCTTCCCTCAGTAGACTAGCTCCCTCAAAATCTGGGACTTCCTATGGTTGCTTACCTCTGCCAGTACAAAGGTTTTCAGGTCTGGTTCAGGTGAGACGGGACACTCGCACGACATGTTAAGCTAATTCAGTATATAGGCATCAAGGGCGAGTAGAAGCCTGGCATCCATTCTGAGCCAGTCTGACAAAGCTCAGGAAAGCTACAGTACAGATGCATCTCATCCGCATGTAGCCGGCATTGTACCACAGCCGAGGGGTCCTGAAGGTACCCTGCTCTGTGTTCATACCCTGGGTGCAACTTGCTCTTCTGAGCCCAAGCACTTCAGAGCATCCTATTTTGGGAGAAATGAGGACACGGCCCTGGTAGTACAGGACCTCGCCTCATTATCTCAGGATGGTGCATTCTCTCTACGCTCTGCCCAAGAACTGCAAGCAAGAGGGAGACAAAGCTGGGCTGGCCAAGCCCTTCTGGGGACCTGTCTACCTGCAGCCAGTCCTCACGTTTCCTCAGTGATACAGGCCAATTGGGACTCTAATGAACCACCCATTAATTTTTTTCCTAGAGACTTAACTATCTCTTAAAATATGTGGAAAACACATTTTAATGTTTATGTTAACTACATAAATTATTGGTGTATAAGCAATTTGTATAATTTGTATAAGCAATTTGTTGGTGTATAAGCAATTTCTTAGGTTTGATGTGTTTGGCATGCAAGGGCCCACTGGGCTCTGGGTCTAGTTGTAGACTAGAGACAACAAGGCGTTGGGTATAAAAAGACCTGGGATGAACTGGGTGTTGTGGCGCACGCTAGTAATCCCAGTACTTGGGAGACTGAGACAGGAGAATCGCAGGTTCAAGACCTCAGCAACTTAGTGAGGCCCTCAGCAACTTAGCGAGACCCTATTTCAAAAATAAAACTGGGTTGGGGGTGTAGCTCAGAGGTAGAATGCCCCTGGGTTCAATCCCCAATGCCACAAAACAACAAAGACCTGGGGTCCTTTTAAGAGGTAAAGGCTCTGCATGAAGACACTGAGAGGTTTCCAAGCAACTGCAGGGGGAGGAGCATCGGATAAGGAAGGCAGGGTAGCACCCATTGTTCAGGGATCTTCAGGTCTTTGGGGTTTGGGGTATGAGGCTTCCACATCCTCCTGTTTCGTCCCCATTCCCATGCCTAAGATCCTACTCATTCCTCTTCGGTGCCTCATTTTTCTTTTTATTTACAGATAAAAATCAGGCAATGCTGTGAATTCAGTTGACTCTGGATTTTGACAACCCTCAGGCGTAAACCTGGACTTTGATTTCCGGCTACCTCCGCTCTGTGTCTGCACTCAAGATAAATGGTTGTTTCAGCACAGCCATCGAAATCAAAGAAAGTTCCCGGTTTTCTGACCTTGCCTTGGGCTGACAAATTAACGCTTTGAAATTGTTTTCTTTCTTTCTACCCTTCTGCTCCGAAGCAGCCAGACTAGAATCCATAGTCCTCATATTCCGTTTTCTTGAACACCTGCTGAGAGCAGACACTCCTAGAGTCGATGACTGCAGCCGTCGGGGTTCTAAGTGACGAAGAACAGAATTCACTGTTGCTGGTTAGCACAGGAAAGAAAGTCATTAGATGAGATTAGAAGCTTCTGGAATCTGCAGATGGGCCAGGAAGCAGCTTGAACAACGTCATATAGACAGGCTGCTTCAGTGGAGATCCGACAGGGGCCACCATGATGCACGGTGCCACAGCCCCCACAAGGATGCTGAATGAGGGGTGGTTACACAGGACTCTTTCCCTGTCACTCTCATCTGAGTCTGAATCTCCAGGGGGTGCATAAGATTGGAGGAGCGTGTGTCACTTGCCCGTGCCTGGTCACAAGAAGGATGAGAAGGCAAGATCTTGTTTCAAAATAAAAATTTAAAAAGCGTTGGGGGGAGGTGTAGCTCAGAAGTGGAATGTCCCTAGGTTCAATCCCTAGTACCAAAAAAACGTTTCTGATAAAGGATTATGACACTGGTTTTTAAACTGTACGCCATTCCGTCACAGGGCTTCACCAGAGGGCCCAGCAATGTGGCGTAGCCCAGGGCTGGGCTGGTCTCTGGGTCTTCTGCTCCTGCCCTCCTGCAATCAAAGCAGCTTTGGGTTGTGAGGTTCTTGCATTAAAATCTCATTGGAAAATGACTGTGAACTTCCAAAATAATATATATGTCTATTGTCCGCCCTAAATTATAAGCTCTAAGAATACAGGGACTTTGCCCAGGAGAGTGATGGGGTTGGCAGTCATAAATGATTGTTGAATGAATGCAACAAGTAGGAAACTCAAATTATAGGAAGTAGAATTATTTTTTAAATGAATCTATTCATCAAGGGAGTAAACTATCGATTAGTGGAAACCTGGAACTCTGAGAAAGGGGCCATATGAATCCAAAATCTAACTGTCCAATTCAAAATCCCTGCATTAAATATATTAAGGACAATTGTGTTTTATTGCCTCTGCCTGTGACCGTCTGTGACTCAGCTTACCATGAAATCATCCTGGTTCTTATATGAAGTATTTCTTATCTCAGTTAATTGGGTATTTAATACCCATGGCCCCTGTAGATATTACTAGCTGCAGGGCATAATTAGGTTCACGTTTGGATTTCTTCATTGCCAGTCAGACAGTAAATGAAAGGGTTTTAAAATTAACCTCAGTTATTTAACAGTGGTTCTCTGACATGACACATTGTCACTGTTCCCTAAGTTGTCACTTACTCAGGGATGACTTGCTGCAGGTAGGTGAGATTGATGACCCTAAATAATAATTTTGTAATAATCCCCTCTGTAAACTGTACACCTATTAGGTGTACTTCCACTCAACTCCACAAAAGTTCTCAGCTCCCTGGAAAACCAACTCCCACATCTTGGCATCGTCCTGTCCCCTCCATCCTGATTTCTTTCTGTCCTGCTACATGTAGCTCACATTTCAACCCATGGATGATAAACACACTCATAAACTTTTAGGACTGAACAGCAACCTCGTCAAACCTCTGAGCAGAGGATGAGCCGAGTCCCGTGAGGTTAGCTGACAGACACATAGGAGACATGATCCACCGACTCGCCGAATGTCCCAAGATCGCACTCCTACAGAGTGACGTGGTTGAAATTAGAAAGCAGCTTCTGAGCATTTTTATCCTGTCTTTATATTTCTACTCCAGTCAAATTAACACTGAAGATAACATTAATTGACCACCTACTATGTGCCGGACACATGTAGGAACACATTTGATCCTCTCCGTGGCCTCATGGAAGATACTATTTTTCCCCACAATAAGGGGACCACTATTACCCCGCTCCACAGTTGAGCTTAAATAACTCGGTCCTGGCTGCACAGGTGGCAAAGCGGCAGAGCAGGGATTTGAACCCCAAGGACTGTGCGCGTAATTACTCTGTATGTATTACTGTGCAGCCTGCCATGGGCTAAGTTGTGCCCCTCAAAGCTCACATGTTGAAGTCCTAGAGCCCCGGACCTGAGAATGTAACTCAATTTAGAGATAAGCTCTTTAAAGAGGTAATTAACTTATAATGGGGTCATTAGGATGGGCCCTTACCAACATGACCCAGTTGTCTTTATAAGAGGAAATTTGCTTTGTACATATCTCAATAAATATCATGTATGGGAAAGAGGGAGGAGTGGGGAGAGAGCTGGGGGAAGCTCACCAAGTGCTGTGTGCATGTGTGTTCCTATCACTCTGAATTACATTATGATGTAAGCCTGCAATGCACCAATAAAAGTATATTTAAAAAAAGAAAAGATTAGGACACAAACATGCGTACCATGAAGACCACATGAGGACACAGCAAGAGACAGCCATCTGCAGGCCCAGGAAGGAGGCCTCAGAAGAACCCGGCCCTGCCCACACCTTAGATTCAGCCTTCAAATTTTCAAGATTGTGAGAAAATAAATAGCTATTGCTTAAGCAACCCATCAGTGGTGCTTTGTTACAGCAGTCAGTGGTGTCTAATACACTGCCTAAAATTGCATGCCGGTTCTCTGTATTACCCCAGCCTTTAGCACCTTTTTTCATATCATCCTCTCCATCTAGAATGTTCTTTGGTCCATTTTTTATCTCCCTTCTTTCACCCTTCCACCATGACCCTGTTCTCCATGGACCACCTCCGTAAAACTTTTTAAAATTAAGCCCTGTAATAGGTTGGTTATTGCTCTATGGTTATCCTTCATCACACCTTGTCTGTCTCCATATTATGGACACAACACATTCTGCCTTGGTTTGTAATTTACATATTTGCCTCATAACCCTCCTATTTGATAATGAGTTATCCTGAGACAATAGCTGAGGCAAATTCTTTATTGTTCAATTTAAATTATACTCATGAAATCCCTGCTAGGTGCCAGGCTGGATGCAAGGACCTCAGGAAACAAGGATGGTAAGACTTTGTCTCTGTCTGAGGAGCTTACGGTCTCATAAATAAAACTTTATGTTCCTTGCAACACCTATTATAGTACCTCACATTTATTAGTATTTCATATGGCTTAGTTGAATTTAAATGAAAATTTACTTGGTCCAGAAGAGAAAAAGCAAAGTGGGTATCAAGGAGAGTAGATTGCTCTACAAAATAGCACCAGCCCTGAGGCCAGGGACACTCTTTCTGGCTGGGCAGGCTGCGTGTGACCAGCAGGGGAGGGGGTGGGCACGGCCGCCCAGGTCGCCCTGTGGCAAGTACGTCTGAAACCCCAGACTTCACTGTCAGACAAACATGAAAACTCAGGGGTGTCCTGTGAAATGAAAGTGTAGTAGAGCCCTTTACTAGAAAAACTTGAGTCCAGGGTTCACACAATGACCTATGCAAGCCAAGCCTCATATATCAGAGGTTGAAGCCCCTGTACCAAGGCCAGGCTAGGTCACCCCAGACTGAGACCCTGCCTTGCTCTGTGTCACCTTAGGATGAGTGACTACAGCAGAGAGACCTGTTAGGTAATCATGAAAGGCCGATTCCATCATGGTGGCGCAGTGGGGCTGGAAAGGTGGGGGAAAGAGAGGGCGCCTCTGTTTCCCATTTGACCTTGCTTGAGGTTTCGCTATAAAAGTTTGGGCATAGCCAGGCTTGGTGGCGCACACCTGTAATCCCAGTACTTGGGAGGCTGAGACAGGAGGGTGGCAGGTTCAAGGACAGTCTCAGCAACATAGTGAGTCTCTCAGCAACCATTGAGACCCTCTTTCAAAGCCAAAAACTAAAATGGGGCTGGGGGTGTAGCTCAGATGTAGAATGCCCCTGGGTTCAAACCCCAGTAAGAAAGGAAGAAAGCAAGCAAGCAAGCTTGGACATTATGTATCCATAAGAGACTCAATGTTAGGGAGACTATCATATTCCCAACCACTTGACGAGAGCTGTAATGTTTTATTTATTTTTTATTGTGTGTGTGTGTGTGTGTGTGTGTGTGTGTGTGTGTGTGTTACTGGAAATTGAACCCAGAGGCATTCTACCTCCAAGCTACACCCCCAGACCGATTTAACTTCTTATTTGGAAACAAGGTCTCACTAGGTTGCTGAGAGCCTCAATAAATTGCTGAGGCTTTCCTCAAACCTGCAATCCTCCTGTCTCCGTCTCCCAAGTACTAGTATTACAAGCGTGTGCCATCACGCCCTGCTTATAATGTTTTATTAACAACTCCAAACTCTCCTAGCATCCTTCCAAAAGAGGTTAGCTCTGGAAATTGCTGAAAACTAAGATTGTAAGGGAGGCAGTGGCCAGCTTAAGTGCAAATTTCCAACATGCTTGGATTCTGAAGTGAGAGTGACCAGAGAGAGGAGGGGAGAGGAGGAGCAGAAGGAGATGGGAAGAAGGAAGAAGAAGAGGAAGAAGAGACCCGACTACTGTGCCTACTCCTGACCCTTTCTCCTCCTTAAGAATTCTCAGAAACCTACACCAGAGACTAGAGTTTACATCTCTTTCCTATGCAATCTCTTTTTGTAAGAGGATCCTACCCTGACTTTTTAAAAAAACATATTTTTGTTGATGCATATAATTATGCATCATAGCGAGGTGAGGAGGGACGGAAGCATGATGCTTCAACCTGTTCCTTCACTGACCCTCATTCCACGGCGTCCTGGCTCCACCTCCAGATCCCACACTGGGAAGGTGATGGAACTTTGGGATGAACTCCAGAGAGGGAGGAGGGCTGACTGTGAGGAAGAAACGAGGGGGTGGATGAGCGGCGAGGGGAGGGAGCCTCTGCTTTGTTCTGACAAGATTATTCATGTAATGACACCCTGTAGAGAGCTCAGAATTTGGGTGCTGTATTTTTAAACCACATTAACCACTACACACTGGAGGGAAGAGGAGAGATGTGAACAGTCATCTCGACATGGGCTCATCCAGTGGTGGCCTCCGTCACTGAACCTGAAACTTTTTATTTATTCATTTATTTATTTATTTATTTTCAAAGCAACCAATAATTAGGGACTCTTGCGGAGATATAAACTTGCTTTTTAAAGATGCAGAACAAAATCATTGCTAACCCCTCAATTGTTAAGGGTTATTATGATGTTTTTACAAAGAGTTTGGTCAATGTGGTACTCCTCGCTCAGTCCTGAAATGGTGCCTTTCTTGTCACCTCTAAGGCTTGGGCTTTAACATAAATTTAGAGATGACACAACATTCAGTAGTAGCACTCACCCCACATTCTTCCCAAAGACACACTTGTGTGTCAGAAATTTGTGGAAGCATTTTTGGTTGTCATGGGGATTGACAGTTAGTTAGTGGGGCTATTAGATAATGCTGCAATATACAACCCTATGATGGTTTTCTCCATATGCTATGTGTGAAAATCAGTTTTCCATTGCTATAATGAAACACCTGAGGTAATTTCCTTATAAAGAAAGAAAAGGTTTACTTTGGCTCACAGTCTTGAAAGTTCCAGTCCAGAGTTGGGCAGACCCATTGCTTTGGGCCTCTGGTCAGGGCACTGGACAGCAATGTCAGGAGAAAAAATGGCAGATGAAAACCACTAACATCAACAGCCAAGGAGAAGAAAAAGAGAGGGGAAGAGACTGGGGTCAATGGCCTACCCCCAGTAATCTAAGGCCCACATTCCAAAGGCTATAATGTTTTATTAACAACTCCGATCAGGGGACCACGTCTTTAGCACATGGACTTGGAGGACATTCAAGATCCAAAAGTATAGCACTATGCAACTTTTTCAAATGTGCCACTGGCCATCCATGAATTAAAAATTCTGTTTATAATTATCCAAGCCTAGAACCTGATTGTAGTTTGCTTAAATGATAACATTGTTTTAGGAATACAATTGAATGAATTTGCAAGACTCTGGAAGTTGAGAGAAGAGCACACTTTGCTTTTTTTGCAACTTCCTAGAACACCATATGCTGCATCGGTGCATCTACATTGGTCATGCTCTGGAGTTTCTATGGGTAAATGAGCCTGACTATGTTGTTAAATTGTCTAGAGTAGTTGGGTCTGGACATTTATACATCGGAATACATATTTTACTATTGATTTTAAATTATACTGCTTTCATATTAGAGTCGAGACACTTTATTACTTTCTTAAAAATTATGTCTTGAGACCAATTATATTATTAATGAATTTTATTGCAAGGGGTCATTGCAAAAACACATGTTAATAAAGGGCACAGTGGTTGTGACCCCATTCATGAATATTCTATCATTTATGTGACTGGTCCCTGATGGATGGATACTTGGGTCAATGTTTTACAAATAATGTTTCAATAAAGGACTATATATACATCACTTTATATGTTTACAGTGTTTAAATTTTTATTAGTTACTAATGTTAATAAACAAGAAATTTTTCATGTAAACATTTAGTTTTCTGCCTTCTGGGAACAATGGACTATTTGCAATCTTGGGTTCTCATTCCTGGCTGGTAACTGTCTGGGATTCAGAAGAAGCTGTTTTCGACATGGTGTGGGAGTATCTGAGGGACACCACAACAGAATACCCCCAATTGGATGGCTTAGACAACAGATATTTATTTCTCACAGCTCTGGAGGCTAGAAGTCCAAGTAAAGGTGTCAGCAAGAGAGGTTTCATTGTGAAGTCTCCCGGCTTGTAGGTGGCCGCCATCTCTTTGCTCATATCACCTCTTCTTTGTGTATACTTGGGTAGTAGAGGGAGAGAGAGAGAGCTTCCTAGTGTCTCATTCTAATAAAGTCACCAATATTACCATATTAGGGCCCCACCCTTATGACTTCATTCAACCTTAATTACTTTCTAAAGGCCCTACAATCACACTGGGGATTAGGGCTTCAATATATGACTTGGGGGGACAAGGCTTGTTGCCTCTGGTTGGCCAGAGTCCTCATCACTCCTTATTGCCTCCCTAACACTGACTAGTATGGCTGACATTCATCATTGCATAAAGGCTCCTGCCTTCCTTTATCAAATATAAGAGGAAGTTAAATTGTTATCATGTCCATGTGTAGAGTTGGGGTCTGAGATGTCCCCTGTAGGCCCACGTGTTAAAGGCTTGGTCCCCAGTGTGGCACTATTGGGAGAGGGTGGAACCTTTAAGAGGCGGGGCTTAGTGAGAGGTCTTCTGGCCATAGGAAATGTGCCCACAAAAGGGATACTGGGACCCTCGCCTCTTTCTCTCTTTTTTTGTTCCTGACCATGAGGTGAGCAACTCTGCTCTGCCACACACTTGCCGCCATGATGTACCACCTTACCACAAGCCCAAGAGGGATGGCACCAACCAACCATGGACTGAAACCTCTAAAACTGTGAGCAGAAATTAACCTTTTTTTCTTTATAAGCTGGTTGTCTCAGGCATTTGTTATAGCAATAGATAGCTGGCCAACACACTATGTCTCTCTCAAAAGTGAAAAAATTCAAGAGAGACGGTGAGTGCCAGGAGTTTCAAGCGAAGTGCATGATAAGACATACTTTGAAGAAAGTAAATAATATTTTTAGGCAATTATATGCAAACAGAACGTTCCTTTGTCAAGGAACTGAACTGGAGCTGGGTGTGGTGGAGCCTGTAATTACACACCTGTAATCCCAGCTGCTTGGGAGGCTGAGACAGGATGATCGTGAGTTCCAGGCCCACCCAGGCAACTTGGTGAGACCCTGTCTCAAAATCAACTAAAAAGTGCTGGGATGTGGCTCAGTGGTAGAGCATTTCCCTAGCATGCATGAGGCCCTGGGGTTCGATCCCCAGTACCACAAAAAAGACCAACCAACCAAACAGAGAGAGAGAGAGAGAGAGAGAGAGAGAATATAAAATGAAGACACCATATGAAACAAACTACTGGTTTGAATTACATAGTCAGGTCACTGCTTGGTCCTGGACACACTCAGATCTGGGATTCCTGCTCTATTCCATTTGGCTCCTAATACATCTGCTTCCTCTGAGGTGGTGTGCCCTCCTTCCCATGTCATTCAAACATGCTAAGAATGAGAAGAAACCAGCAGAAGCCCACCAGCTCTGGACACACTGGCAGCAAAATCCTGAGCATGCTTTAAGTTTTTTTCTGCTCTGGGGAATTTTTTTTTTTTTTGGGTCTGTGGAACTGCCACCCTCCGGGAAATGGATTGCTGCGCTCTCTTTCCTTATGCAATGCAGACACTGTTTAATCTGTTTTCCAGTCTCATAAGTACACTGCAGTGCAAAGGATGGAGGCCAAGTCCCTGTGCTGCTGGGAACTGAAGCCGAGCAGGCCGCAGTGGCTGCCCCGTCCAACTCCGCAGCTCAGAAGGGAGCCAGGGTGCTGGTGGCTGGTGTTTGTGCATTTCCTTTCCGAAGCTGGAGCTGTAGTGCAACAGGCTGTGAATTCAAATGGAGCTCCAGCGGTTCAGTGGGTTACATTTCACATGCATAGTCAGTCTTGACCAATGGCCCCAGATTCTCTAATGCCCCAGAATAGAGGAAGGGAGCTGCACTCAGCTGAACAGGTTCCTGTCGAACTTCCAGATACTTCTGTGCCTAATAGAATCAGAAATGCTGAGACTAATCATCCCAGAGGCAGATCCACCTTCTTTTCAAGGTAAATTTGAAAAGGATGCCTATTGCTGGAAATGCAAATGCTAGAAGTTACCATTTAAAGAATGTGAACATCACGTTTCCTGTTTTCCAAGTCCTGGATTTCTTTTTTATTCTTGGCATGTGGCACATAAAAATTAATGTCTCTTTGTGGGAATTGGGTTGTAGCCACGATGTGATTCAGACTTTAATGAGGCTGATCTTGTGATGGGGGGGAGTTTTTCTCTTTACTGGTGGCACTGGCTTTGGTAACGGTCTCCGTGCCACACCCTCTCTAGTGGGAGAGTATCTGCCATGAATCTAAAGGGAAAAGGCGCCAACTAGAGACAGACGTGTGGCATCGTGGCTGATAATGCGGTGCACCATCATTGCTTTTTCTTGCCATGTTTGTGAAGCCCGCAGGAAACATGACCATCATCTCAAAGTGGAGCAATTTTTGAGCACTTAATGTATACCGTTTACTCGGCACTTTATACAGCTTTATTGCATTTACTCCTTCAACAATCTCATGAAGGTGGAAGCCGCCAGAGATAAGTGATTATCCCATAATCCCAGAGCTGTGAGACTCCAACTCCAGTCTCTTCTTTTGTCACTCATTTCATTACGTTCAGCAAGCACTGCGTTGACAATGTCTGTCTACACCCAAAGCCTATGCTCTTTAACCTGAGATCGTACCCCTTTTAAATATTAAAGAGCGGAACTATGCCAAAATAACGTTTTAACACCTACACAGCCTGGCGTCATAGAAGCGAGTTAGTGGTGACATTGGGGACAAAAGTCGTGTACTATGAAGCAATCTTAACAGGTCAGGCTAGGAAAACCCTTTGACCCAGACCTTCAGCCCATTTGTTGGGAAGGCAGGTCATTGGTGTAGACAGAGATCACTCCTGTGTTCTTAGCCACCGCCTGTTTGCTCTGTAGAGTCACTTGGCTCATTTGGAGCTTATGAGAGAAAAGGCAGACTAGCAAAAAGAAACAAGATGTTTCTAGATTCCACGCAGGTTGCGAGTGGGTCTTGTTTGGGTCTATTTGGGTCTAGGCTGTCTCCCTACTTCAGTGGGCCAAAGAGTGAAGAGAAATTCAACATGAAAGTAAAAGTGAGTGAAAAGTTGTGGTTCTTGTTAATAAGAACAAAAAATAGTCTTTTTTAAACTAATAAGGGAGAGCTTACATGGGCCGCAGGCCCATTCACTTTTTTAGCAACTAGAAAATTGAGAGATTTGGAGTCCAATAAATTCTTTCTTTTATTCTTATGTTGCAATCTTAATTCTACATAGACTTAGATATTTCTTTGTATTTTTTGGTGAGTAATATTGATGATTCCCTTCAAGAACATCAAGTTAAAAATTAATCCTCTGTAGATAAATGAAAGCAGGTCATCTTACAAAAGAAAAATCGATCTGATGAAATAATATTAAGTTGACACACATACTTTATTGTAACAATGATAAACTCTTTTTTTTGGGGGGGGATAGGGATTAAACCCAGGGGATTTGTACCCCTGAGCTATACCCCCAGACCTTTTTATTTTGAAACAGGGTCTCACTAAGTTGCTGAGGATCTTGCTACGTTGCCAAGGCTGGCCTTGAACCTGCGATCCTACTGTCTCAGTCTCCCACGTACTGGGATTGCAGGTGTGTGCCACCATGCCTGGCACTCTTTTCCTCTTTAGATATGGGAACAATGGTGGTCATACAGGATCTGGATTCTACTTTCATGACTCAGGTGATGTGAAATGGGCAGAAAAACAAACATTCTCCCATTAGGACACAGCCACATGCTTGGAATTTCTGAACATCAGGCATGTGTGCACCATGAAGAGAGGACAGAAGGCTTGACTTCTGAGACATTCTTTCCTGGCTTTCTGGCAAGTCTTAAAAGGAAACATTTAGTCCCACAGTCACACTGTATTTCAAACAATGTGGCCAGTGGCATGCCGGACTTTTGAATGTTAAAAAAAAAAGCAATCCACGGTTATCGCTGACTTTATTTTGCATGAGGCAGCAGGGAGGAGGTGGTGAGCAGAACCCTTTGCTAAAAAAAAAAAGTAATTCCCATTACTTCATATTTGCAATCCCCATCTTACGTTGGAAGGGGAGCAGATGGTAAGGATGAAAGGAAAATGAGACTAGAAGATGAAATATTTGAAAATGGAGAAAAAAATGAAGAAAAATGTTGCCAAAAATTCTTCTTCCAGAGGTAACTACAATTTTCAGATGACTTCTTCGCCCCTAGGTTTTTTCTTTTCTTTTTCATTTTATAAAGCCCTTTGCATTTTTAATAGAATTTATAAAATTGCTTTTATTTCTGTGATTTTATTTATTTGTTGAGTCATGAAGAATTTCTAGAAAACAAAGCAACAAATAAAAACAATCCATTTTCCAACCACACAGAAGAAATGCCCAGGGTTAGCATGGGAGGGTGTATCAAGTTTCCTGTACGCTGTATTGAGTGCCACTTTGAGCAAAAAGAAAATGAGATGCCAAAAAGTTCAGACTGGGAAATGAACAAAGTTAGGGTGTGAGACAGGGGAAAGAATTATGTTTTCCTCTTATATGTTCAACTATCAATAGAGAATGTTTCAGTGACCAGATGTGGGGGCATCCCCCCCATGCCAAGCAATTCTCTGCTGACAGCAACAGGGTGTCCTACAATTTGACTCAACTTTACAGGTAGATAGCGTCAGATCTCACTGGTTAATGGCTGAGTCCCACAAGATTGCCCTCCATTTCAGATGCCAATGCAAGTGGTAAGTTCCCCACAACTCGGCTACAAATCAGAGGTTCTTATGATCCCCCTTCTTAGCTCACAGATCTAAGGGAAACACGTTTTTACACTTATCACTTTATTAGATTAATAAAAGCTATCAAAAAGGATAAAAGTGAACAGCCAGATGAAGAGGTACATGGGGTGAGGTCCAGAAGGGTGCCAAAGGCCCCTCCACGGGGTTGCGGTGCCCTCGCCCCCAGCATGGGGATGTGTTGGCCAACGTGGACGCTCTCAGAACCTGTTCTTCAGGGATTTCTATGGATGCGTCTTCACATCAGCATGATTATTAACTCCAGAGGATACAGCTGGGGCTGGAAGTCCCAAGCTTCTCATCAGGGCTTGGACCTTTAGGGGACCAGCCTCACCCAGGAGCCCTCAGGAGTCACCCCCTTGAAAAGAATGGTACTCTTACAACCATTATATGTCAGGAAATTAGTAGGGTTTTAGGAGCCCCATGTCAGAAAGCAGGGTCAGAGACAAATCTGTATTTACTATGTCACAGTATCATAGTTGGTGACACAGAAAGCCTTCATTCTTCCCTGGCAGCATTTGTCCACATTACACTAGAAAACCTTTCGACCCCTTTTTTTAAAAAAAAATCATTTAAAAACACATTATGCATAGAAAAGGAATTATTCCAGTTGCCGTTTGTAACTTCTGGGTTTTAATTTAAAAATACGTGATGAACATGTTGTGTCATTAAATATTCTTTTACAAATGTTACTTTTAATGACTGCATAGTGTTTTCGTTCATGGACAATCTGTAACTTGTCTAGTGACCCCCATTGTTGGGACATTAGGTCGGTTCCACTGGTTTCCTCCAATCAGCAATTCTAGAGAAGAATCTTTGTAATAAAATCATAGTCATGTCACATCTGTAACTTACAGATCTATCATTCTTAGATGTGACGTGTCAGCATGAAAGCTGGTAGTACAGTGCTGGGCCAGTTTCCAAAGAGAGTGTGCGGATTATATGTGAGTCTGAGATGTGTAAGTGTGCCTACAACCTCACCAAAATGAAGCGTCAGCATCGATGGTTCCTGATGGGCTTTTTGCATTTATTTGATATGAGGTCGCATATCTTTATTACATTTGTGCTCTCTGCTAGTATTTCCACTAGAGCTATTGTACTTTCATTTATGTCTGAGTTCACTTAATCCCCTATTGCAGAAGGATTAGAATGAAGTTGAAAACTGCGAGACATAAGTTACCATCCCAAGCTCCCAGAGGTGTAAGCAGCTGAACTGACTGTATTGAAGGCCTCTTCATTCATTCATTCATTCATTTCATTATATTCAACATATGCTGAGTTGATGTTTTCACATCATCAGCTCAGTTTTCACCGTTACTATCAAATAGTTCATCCTTTCCCCACCCTATCTGAATTTCCCTCACCTATCTGAATTTCATGAAAAATTATAATATGACATGACACATGACATAACATAATATAATGTGTGCATCTGTTTCTACATGTTCTACTCTGGTCCCATAACCTGCCTGTTTATTTCTACGTCAGTATGTAGAAGAGCCTTATTATTTGCCAACATAGCCCTTATTTTTTTTTCCAGTCATCCTCCTCTTCCACCGCATGTGGTCAATCATATGCTCTGTCCCCAACTAGCACTTTGGGACAAGGATCCTTCATGGGACAATCAGAGCTCCCTATACCTCGGGTCTCAGAAACTGGTTATAAAGAATTGACATGTGACCCAAATGGGGCCACAGGATTTTTCAGTTGGAGCTAATAAGGACGATTGTCCCCAGGTTTGTACCCGGGAGCTGCAAGGACATGATATTGGGGATACTAGTACTTTCTAGCCACATGGAGGAAGCCCGTCTGCAGAGGGAGGGACTGAGGATCAAGAACTAGAAGCAAGAAACCTGGGCAATTTGGAGTCAGATTGTGTCTGAATTCAGCCCTGTTAGTTTTCTTAGCTCTGGGAGTCAATGGAGTCCCTTATTTTTGGATGAAACTGGTTTGCATCTCTGCCTTAGCAGGTTATGTGTATTTATAAACAATGGGTGGACATACATATTTGAAGCAGTGATAACATCTAGAAAAAAGAATCATTTCTTCAAATACTAGTCATCCCCAAACTCTTAATCCAAGTTTCCTTATAAGTATAAATTGTAATATCCACCCTACTATTTTATATGATTATTTTTATAGATAAAGGAAAAAATACATGTGAAATCTAAAACCACATAAAGATGTAAGTATTCATTTAATCCCTGGGATTTTTGTTATTCTTAACTACACACATCTTATTTGAGAGAAATTACTTTTATATCTTCATCTATGCTATAGCCTTTGAATAACTTCATTATCATTTGTAAATGTATTTTATAATTAGATTTCTCTAAGGTCAACCCTATTTGGGTATATTAGGAAAGGAACTGACTTCTATTATCCGTTTCTATTCATATAAATTTCACCACGAGAAGCAAGATGATTGCTTCAGTACTTTTTTTTACCAAAAGCTGCTCAGTCTAAGCATTATCAATGTAGAAATGTCTTCACTAAATGGCAATTTTAACTGTCACATCAAACCAGATGATAAAAAAGTGTCATTATTCTCCAAGATGTCTAAATATACAGAGACCACTTTCATTCCCAAATTAGCTCTTTATAGTAGTCCATATTTTTTTTTTTTTGTCGTACCGGGGATTGAACGCAGGGGCGTTCTACCTCCGTGCTACGCCCCCAGCCCTATTTTTTATACTTTTATTTTGAAACCGGGTCTCACGAAGTTGCGGAGGGCCTCACTAAGGAGAGAGAGAGAGAGACAGAGAGAGACAGAGAGAGAGAGAGAGAGAGAGAGACAGCGAGAGAGCTGAGGCTGGCCGCGAACCTGGATCCTCTGGTCTCCGCCTCCCAAAGTACTGGGATTACAAGCGTGCGCCACCACACCCGGCTAGTAGTCCATATTTTTTGAAGAACAGCACAAATAATGAGAAATGATCAAGTTATTTAATTCCCTATGTCTTGGAACAATTAATATTTATAAGAAGAATTTCTCTGAGCTGATGGAAACAAGCAGAAAAACTGATGCTTTTTTTCTAGAGTTTCATTTGAATGCCACTAGATACACTGGTTCTACTTCATTCTCTTGGAAAAGAGAATGAATGAATCATAACATCTTGCTGAAGAACACCATGATATTTTAACATACCATGAATGTCCATCTTTAAACCTGTAAAGTTAATTCCATCCTTCCTGAGGAAAGACAGTGACAATGGTCAGGATTCACACTTTTATTTTATTTATTCTGTTGTTGTACTGGATATTAAATCCAGAGGCATTGTACCTCCAAGCCACACCCCCAGCAATTTTTATATTTTTTATTTTGAAACAACATCTCACCAAGTTGCTGAGGCTGCTCTTAAACCTGCAATCTTCCTGTTTTCTCGGGTCCCGCCCAAGAGTGGTATGATGCTGACGGGGGAGCAAACGCCGATGGCCCGAACGAACCACACCTCGGATCGGGAGACATGTCTGGCACGATCTCGTTTATTAGAAAGCCAATCCCCCTTTTATAGTAGAGGCCATACAGGAAACTCGCAAGCAGTACGGTGTGATCCAATGGCACGTGAGGGTCGGGTCACCACGCCCCCCTGTAACCTATCATAGGTAGAGGCACCTGTTGTCTGTGAGCACGGAAGGAGGTAACTGCCTATCATAGCCCTCCAGAGGTTAGGTGGGGCTATCTGCGGGACCTCCCTCTGAGAGGTCCGCCAGTGCCATCTTTGCCATTGATATGCTGAATCACTGCCATGTGGGAGAGGCCTGGTGCTTGGTTCTCTAGAGCAGGCTTCTGCTAGTCCACCAGGCCCTTTCATGGCACTGGGTGGAGACCCCAGCCTGTTTCAACCTCATGAGTACTGGGATTACAGGTGTGCACCATCACATCAGGCTAGGATTTGCTATAAAGTGCACAGATAAGACTTACAGATGAGTCCCGGACAGAGCTTTGTTGCTATCTTTTATGTTTAATCCCTTGCTTGTATATTTTAATTCTGATTATTCTTAAATGTAATCTATTCTTAAATGAAATCTCTTTTAAACCCTGAAATCATATCATAGGGAAGAAGACAAGGTTTATGTTGTCATGTTTGATGGAGAAAGCCAGTTTCCCTTCCTTCTCATCCTGCTGGGGTCATAAGGAGGAGAAAATACCCAATATCTGTCACTGGCCTTCAAACAGACCTTTTTCTGACCATTTTTTTTTTCATCTCAATCTTGACAGCAACCTTATGAGATGAGTATTGTTATAGCCATTTTAAGTTGAGGGAGTTAGGATTTGAGGGATTTGTCCAAAAAGCCAGTGCTGAATTATATGATTTGTGCAAGGTTGCACAACCAAAAAAGTCAGGGTTTCAACTTAGGTCTTTCAAATGAAAAATTCGTACCTTGACTCTCTTCCCTCTGCTTGCTAAAATGTTGCATACCTGAAAGCACCATGGATGATATATGTAACAATGTAGATGAATATCAAAGACATTAGGCTGAGCAAAAGAAGCCAGGCACAAAGGAGGATGTACTCTCTAAATTCGTGCATATGAAATCCAGATGCTACAGGCAAAACGAATCCACATAGACAGAAGCAGGCAGGGCTGACATGGTGAGGAGACATGTTTGGCAGTGTAGGGAATTGACTGGCAGGAACACGAAGGGATTCTCAGCGGGGAATAGACGTGTTCTACATTTGGTTACGTGGATATACTCAGTTGTCAAAACTCTTTGTACCCAACACTTAAAATCTGTACTTTTCACCTTGTGTTGATCACATCTCAATTTTTAAAAGAATAGTACTTTATTTAAATTACTTAAAATGTAGATTCAGGTAACTCTGCTGGTGATCTTTGAAGTTAATGCACAGGAATTTCTACTTTGGAATAGAAAACAGACAATGACACTTTTAATGGCCATGGTGTCTCTGAATACAACCTTGACTGCTGCTTTAGGTTAGTGATGAGATTCAAGAGACATTTAAACTAGTGGGCATAAGATCCAGGGATTCTTAGCTCCATCAAGAATCTATGCATCAGTAGTATGTTAATGATCATAAACGCTTACTGAACACTTTCTTTTTTATTTATTTATTGGTGCATTGTAATCATACATCTTGATGGGTTTCAGGGTGGTATAAGTATACATGCACACAATGGTCAATTAGCCCTCCCCCAATTCCCACCCCCATTCCCTCACCCTTCCTCCTTCTCTTGCTCAGCAGAGTAGTTGACTTTGATAAGTCTGTGTATGTACATCCTATGCATTAGGGTGTTTCCCTCTTCCCCCCTCCCATCTCCCTCAGTTAGGTCGCCTTCTTTACTCATTTAAGGTTTTCTCCATCTTTGTTTGGAGTCCCTCCTATGTTCTATTCTCCCTAGCTACCGCATATTAGGGAGAGCATCTGACTTTTCACTTTTTGTGACTGACTAATCTCACTTAGCATAATGTTCTCTAATTCCATCCATTTCCCTGAAAATGTTGATGATTGTTATATCCTCTTGCTGGATTGTTCCTTTTACCAGCCTTCTCTGTGGAAAACACAGAGTTCTGTGTTTGCACAGAGTCTGGTCAAAGCGACATTGGCCTGCTTTGTCTTTTCTGATAAGTTTTGGTTTGAAGTCTAATTTGTCTGATATCATAATTGCTACTCCTGCTTGTTTTCAAGTTCCATTAGTGTGGATTACCTTGCTCTATCCCTTCACCTTTCGTTTGTGAGTATCTTTACTTGTAAGGTATGTTTCTTGCAGGCAGCATATAAATGGATTATGATTTTTAATCCATTTTGCCTCCTATGTCTTTTGATTGGGGAGTTGAGGCCATTTTTATTCAGCATGATTATTGAGAGATGATTTTTAACTTTCAACACTTTGAGTTTTAATTTCTGTTTGAGGTAGTGTTTGTTCTTCTTTGCTTAGTTGTTCGTTTGATGGAAATCATTGTTTCTCTGATTCTGGCATTTCTTTATTATTTCTTCTTTGTAATTAGTCTCTTTGAGTATTTTCTCTAGTGCTGGTTTGGAAGACATAAAAAGTCTTTCAGCTTCTGTTAGTCGTGGAAGGTTTTAATTTCCCCATCAAATCTGAAATATATCTTTGCTGGGTAGATAAATCTTGGCCAGAAGTTGTTTTCTTTCAGAGTTTGGAATATGTCGCTCCAGGCCCTCCTGGCTTTCATGACTTGGTTTGAAAAGTCTGGGTGATTCTTATTGGTTTGCCTCTGAATGTCACTTGGTCTTTTACTCCCCTTGCCTTTAAGATTCTCTCCTTGGCCTCTACATTAGTCAATTTGACTATTATGTGGCGTGATGAGCCTTTTCTCTGATCTTGTCTTTTGTGGGCTATGTTTCTTGTACCTGTGTGTCGACCTCTTTTTCTATGTTTGGAAATTTTTCAATATTATTTCTCTGAAAAGATTATTGATTCCTTTGGTTTCAGCTTATATTCCCTCTTCTATGCCTATTATTCTTAGGTTTGCTCTTTTAAGATTGGCCAAGATCTCTTCAATGTCCAATTCATGCTGTTGAATTGTTTTTTCTAAATTATATACTATGCATTCATTTTTGGAGAGGTCACCTTCCAAGAATGAGATTCTGTTTTCCACGTGGTCTAGTCTGTTGTTGATAGTTTGCATTGATGCCTTCATTTCAATTATTGCATCCTTCACTTCCTTCAGAGCTTCTTTTTGATTCCTGTTCAGGGTGTCAGATTCTTTGTTTATTTGATCCTTCATTTATTTCAGGCTCTCTCTGAATTCTTTTTGGAAATCCTGTATCATTTCTACTATTAAAATTTGAATTGTCCTTCTGGCAATCCTTGCAATTCTGTGTTGGTGGGTTCTATTGTTGTGGGTTGTGAGAGCTCATTGTTTCTTTGCTATTCTCCTTGTCATGATTTCAGGTTTCTTAAGTCTATATCTTTGTTGCTTTGGGTAGCTCTCTCTCACTCAGTAGGTTTCCTATGTCTAATTTCTCTCCCTTTATAGGATCTTATTCTGGAGGTAGATATTTGCTACTAGATGAGCCTTAAAGGTGAATAGCCTTTACTGAATTGTTATTCTCAGCTCTTTGTTGTGTGTTTATCAACCTTTAAAACCGACTTTGAAATTTATGTCCTGTATCCCCCCCACTGTTGTTCTGCCTGTAGATTGTGAGTACTGGGTTGCCGTTACTCTAGGGTTTCTTCTGCCCACTGCAATGGAGATGTTGATGGGTTCCAGGGACCTGTCACCTCTGTAATGGGAGTAGACTCAGAGGTGTGAGCTGGACAGTTTGTGCCCTGCAGGCACCCAGTGCCACTGGTGCCCCTCCCACTTCAAGTGTGGGTCTCTGTGTTCTCCACTGGGCCTGTCCCTATGACTCTCTCTGTCTACACATATGCAGGTGTCGCCAGCATGGGACCCCAGGCCTGCGTGTCTCTTTGCCTATAAAAGTGGCCAATGTTGCTTCGACCAGACTCTGTGCAAACACAGAACTCTGCATTTTCCACAGAGAAGGCTGGGTTGGTCTGGTTTTTCCCCAGGTACTACGACTGTGTGTCCTGTGGCAATCCCCAGGAACCCTGCAAGGGCACTGTGACCTGCGGGCTATAGGTCTGTCCCACCTGAATATCGCCGGGGATGGTCTGCTTATCCACGCTTCTGCTGTGTCTTACAGCAGACCCCACTCCCACCTCCACAGGGGTGATCCACAAAGTCTCGGACCCCACAAGTCGCGTGCTTGCCACGTGAGGCCCTGTGGCCATGCTGGGTGATCTCCCCCTGGGGCAGCTCATTAACTTACAGTCTTGTTGAGCGCTGCTCTTAATCTCTGAGGGAGGGGTGGGCTCAGCTGCTGCCACAGGTTCTGGTCAGGCCTCCAGGTACTCAGGTCTCTGTCAAGTGTGGAGAGAGTTGCTGCCCGCTTTCCTTGCTGATGATCTGCAGTTGCCGAATTTAAAACAGGTTGCTGGCTTCTTTGTTGGATGCCTGTGGAAGCTGCAATGCCGGTAGCCACCCACACAGCCTGGCCAAGATGGTGTCGCTGCTGCTGCCGCCACCGTCTTTCGGGTCTCTGTCGATCATGGAGTGAGCTGCTGCTCGCCTTCGCCGCCAATGCTCTGCAGTTGGTGGATTGACAACAGGTTGCTAGCTTCTTTGTTGGCGGTCTGTGAAAGCCACAATGCCTGTAGCTGCCGGTGGGGCTTGGCTAAGAATGGTGCTGCTGCTGCTGCCGCCACCATTCAAGTTTCTGTGGAATGTGGAGCAAGTTGCTGCTCACTTTCATTGCTGATGCTCTGCAGTTGCTGGATTTACAACAAGTCGCCAGCTCCCTTGTTGGCGATCTGTGGAAGCCTCACTGCTGGCAGCCACTGGCATGGCCTAGCCAAGATGGCGCCGCCACTGCTGCCGCCACTGCCACCACTGCCGTCCAAATCTCTGTAAAGCTTGGAGCGAGCCTCTGCTTGCCTTAGTTGCAGATGCTCTGCAGTTGCTGAATTTTCAACAGGTTGCTGGCTTCCTTGCTGGTGGTCTGTGAAAGCCCCAATGCTGGTAGCCTCCAGCATGACCTGGCCAAGATGGTGCTGCCGCCACCGCCGCCGCTCTACTGAACACTTTCTAAGCACCAGGTATGGAGTTAAAGCCTTCACTTTATTTTCTCACTCCATGCACACAACAACTCCATGAGCCAGGTAACATAGTCTTCACCTCTGACAAATGAACTCTCCAAAATATAGAGATGCCAGATGGCGTATCCAAGACCCGGGACTAGGTGTCGGGGTACAAAAGAGACCTAGGGAATCTGACGTTTACCTCTGTTCCGTAGACTACTTAATATTGCTTTAAGTGATGATATTAATAAAAACAGTTGAAGGAAAACACAAATACTGAATGATTAACATTAGCTTTTCCTTCTTTCCAGTATTATTTCTCTAGGTATGGCATACTCCTTGGGGTATTTTTTTTTAATTGGTGCACTGTAATCATACATCATGATGAAGTTCAGGGTGATAGAGGCACACATGTGCACAGCACTCTTTGAGCCCTCCCCCAGTTCCCGCCCCACTCCCTCTCCCTTTTCACCGTCCAGTGCATGGCACTGTGCTTGGCATTGATAAATTTTTGTATGTACATGAATGGGCTATTTTTAAGTAATACAATATACATTGAAATGACAGATAAAAATATATATTTGGGTTGAATTATCAAAATATTTTGGAAGTTAAAAAACTGATTTAGATCATGTAAATACTCTGTTTCAGTGTTGTGGACTGAAACTACATTTTACTTTTTTCTGTGGCCTCAGAAAGCTCAGTATTAAATACATAACACAAATGTGTTATTTTTTCCAGCTTAAAGGAAAATACCCACTAGCACCCCTATCTTGTAAAAGTTAGGACTGCAGATGAAGGAGGTATCTAAGGATGACCATGCCTATTTCACCTTTTCACTATAGGTCTGACGATCTGTGTTTAAAACCTAAATAAATCTGATTAATAACAAATCTGATTAACAGGTGGAATGATAGCTTCGGATGTTCTAAGGGATAACCCTGAAAGAGGAAATTTAAAACTATGCAAAGCTAGGCGTGGTGGTGCATGCTTGTAATCCCAGTACTTAGGAGGCTGAGACAGGAGGATCACAGGTTCACAACCAGCCTCAGCTACTTAGTGAGGCCCTCCGCAACTTAGTGAGACCTGTTTCAAAATAAAAAATAAAATAGGGCTGGGAGTGTAGCTTGGAGGTAGAATGCCCCTGGGTTCAACCCCCAGCACCAAAAAAATAAATTAATTTAAAAAAAACTCTGCAATAACAGACCTTGAGTTCATACTAGTGACTTCAGATTAAATACTCTGAAGCTACCTTCAGTACTTGCTGTGCTCAGAAGCCAGTCAAGCATCTATAGAAGACATCAACTTCAGATACAGTTGCCCCTGATGTCATGGTTTGTATTAATGTGAAGCTATTTCCTACGTTTAAAAATTCACAAATGTGAGTTAGCTTTCTATAACTGTGACAAAATACCTGAGACAATCAATTGTAAAGGAGGAGAGCTTTTGGCTCACAGTTTCAGAGGTTTCCATCTATGGCCACATGGCCCTGTTGCTCTGGGTCTGTGGCAGCACAGTATATCACGGTGGAACTCATGGCAGAGATGTCTCTTCACCACATGGCAGCAGGGAAGCAAAGAGTGAGAGGCAGGGCATGGGGTCTCCATATCCTCTTCCACTCCCATGACCTCACTTCCTCCCACTACACCCCACCTCTTGAAAATTCTATCACCTCCCAATAGCACAATAGGCTGGAGACTAAGCCTTTAACCTGTGAGTCTTTTAGGGACAACTGTAGCAACAATTATCCAAATGTTACAATTTGTGTGTGTGTGTGTGTGGTACTGGGGATTGAACCCAGGGCATACTACCTCCAAGCTACATTCCCAGCCCCATTTTAAAATTTTAATTTGAAACATGGTCACGCTAGGTTGATAAGAGTCTCACTACTTGCTTAGGCTGTCCTCCAACCTGCAATCCTCCTGTCTCAGCCTCCCAAGTACTGGGATTACAGGTGTGTGCCACCACGCCTGGCCTCCAAATGTTACAAATTTTAAAATCCAATCACAACCACCAGGCCATCTTGTTCTTCCTTCTTTGACATCCACTAGCCTACTAAGCCCTCACTTTCAAGTCAACCTAATCCACACAAGGTTTGGTGACCATGAGCTTTCATCTCAGAAAGTATAAAGTAGTACATAGAAATCCAGCCTTTCTGAATCCCATATCTCTAATTATGGTCAATTGTCTTCCAAGTTTGTTTATTCTGGTCTTCCTCTGGTATGCTGATGCTCATTTAGAAAACCACAAAGTCTCCAGCTATTTACTCACCTTTACTTCCTGTGTACATCTCTTTGTGCCTTCCGCACATGTTCTGTTTTGTGAAAATACTTCCGCCAAGAGTGATTTCAAAGAGAGCCTTTGTGTGGGCTCTTCTGAGGTAGTGGATGCTTGAGAATAATTTTATTGTCCTTAAACAAGAGCTCAGCAGGGCAAAAACATTCTCAGTTCAGATGGACTTTTTCCTTCAACATATTGAAAATAGCCTAGTGTCATCCTAATGTCACCGCTGAAAAGTCTAACATCAATTTGACATTACTCCTTTGTCTCGGGAATCTTCTCTTTGACTTTGAAGGTCTTAAATTTTACTAAATTCAACAAAGTGTGCTTTTTCTTATCTTTTCTGTGGACACTTTCTAAGGCATTTCAATCTGTGGTCTTTACTCTTGTTTTTAATAGGAAGTTCTTAATCATTTCTTCAAATATTTTCTTCCCTTCATTTATTGCATTTTCTTTGGAAGCTTCTTCTATTCTCTCTCACTCTTAATGCTTCTTTTATACTTCGATCTTTTTATACATACATCCTTGATAGCTTCTGGGAAAATTCCTTTACATGTTTTTCCAATTTACTAGCTCATCTTTGGCTCTGTCTATACTGATATCCAATCCATCTACTGAGTTTCTCATTGTAATGATAACTTGCCATTGCTACCTCTTTATTGTTCTTTGTCCTTGCTTTATATGACCAGTATCTTCCTGGAGAATATTTCTCTTGTTCATATTTGTTTGATTGTTTACTTTGTGGTTCTAGGGATGGAACCCAGAGGCATTCTACCTCTGAGCTACACTCCAAGCCTTTTTTATTTTTTATTTTTTGTTTGTTTGTTTTGAAACAGGGTCTCACTAGGTTGCTAAGAGTCTTGCTAAGTTACTGAAGCTGACCTTGAACCTATGATCCTCCTGTCTCAATCTCCCAAGTACTGCGATTATAGGCATGCACCACCATGCCCAGTTCTCTTGTTTCCCTTAGACGAATTAATTATATTTCACCATGCTTAGATTCCCAGCTATATTTTGGACATCTGTTACATTTCTCTTTAAGCACAGCTGCTGTGGATGCTAACCCCACTGGAGGCACCTGCTGTGACCCACTGTCCCTCACCTGCTGGGCTCTGGCTCTGCTGGCCTCCTCTCTGTCCCTGGCTCCAGCACTGGGCTGGCGACTCAGGTTTTCTTCCTCCAAGTAGTGATGGCGCTTTTCCATGAGGGCTAATTTGGGGAGAGAAAAGAGCACAACTAAAGAGAGTGGCCTCCCCCCCTGCTTGTCCCTTGCTGGTGGCTCCTTTTCCTCCTTCAGTCTGGCCTGTGGTTTCCACACACCCATCTTCTTTGGTCTCCCCAGGGGCTTCTGACAATCTAACTTTATCAATTCCCCTTTCACCTCTGGAGCATGTCCAGACAGGGTTCTGGGCACGAGCCACCTCCCATCTTTGTTTGCAGTCTTGCAAATCTCACTTTCGGTGCAGGGTTAGAATGTTTGTAGGTTTTAAAGCTAAATCGCCAGTCCATCCGTTCTTCCCTTCTTTTCGGGAGGTCTCCACTGTACAAAAGTTGCTACACCATTCCCATGTGTGTTTTTGTACCTTCGCTTCATATATATATATATGTTTATAAGCATTATTTTCTATTATGTTTTATATTTAAAATTCATGTAGGGTATCATACAATATGAGTATTAAATAAGGTAAAAATTTTGTATATCGAATTTATGTTTAACCCTTTTCCAAGAAACAAAAGAATGTGGGGCACTTTTAAGCCAAAAATACAATACTTAATGAAATAAAAATTACAAAATCAAAACCAAAGAAAATGGAGAATTCGGACAGTCTGGGGCAAGGTTTAAAATAGTTGCTACATTTAAGAATTAAGCTTTGTTCTGACAATGAGGTCATTAAACCTATTTATTTTTGGGAAAAGATCAGTCTTTGGGGGAATCACATTCTGATTCACAGAAGGTCACTCGATGTGTCATCTACTTAAATGCAAAGGAAATCAATTGATGTCCATTGATTCCAGTTGCCGTGAGGAGCTGGCCTGAAGTTTGACTGAATGGTTTTGTGATACCCACGCAGTGTGGGCCAGAGCCTTTGAAGGCTTGAGATTGGAGCCGAGAGCAAAACAAAGCAGAAAAATATCAGAAGCTGATCTAATGTGCTTTGTTTTGAGAATTAGGTTAAGGCACCCTGTGTCTTTATAGTCATACATCTGCAGCATAACTTGGCTGTCCACACACCGTGAAATGACTTTAAAATTTGTAGCCATGATTTTAAATGGAAAGAGGCATTACGTTCTTGTTTACTGGGCAAAGCGGCCGGCTGGCGCTTATGCTGACAAGAATGTTGAAGCGACCGGTGAAGCAGTCGCTAATATTTTGGGCTTCTAGCAGGCGCTTGCAACCTTTGCTATTGGTTCTAAAGAACTAAAAGTCCTGGTGTAGAGCACTGTATAAATAAGATTATTCCACATGAAACAATGCTTTCTACACCTCCAGCTCTGTTTGTTTTCATCACTTGGAGAATTGCATATGCAGCGGGTCCTGTGTATCCATGGTTCTGCATCTACAGAGTCAACCAAACTCAGATGGAAAGTACTTTTAATTGCATCTGTGGTAACATGTGCAGACTTTTATCCTCGTCACTATTCCCTAACTAATAAATGCAATGTAACAATTACTTACATCGTGTTTACACTGCATTAGATACTGTAAGTCATCTAGAGATGATCTGAAGTACACAGGTTTGTGCAAATAGTGCATCATTTTACATAAGTAACTTGAATATCTTTAGATTTTAGTGTTCAGGGTCCTGGAATCAATGCCCTAAGGGTACTGAGGAAGTCACTACACTTGTGGGAAAGCCATACTTTTTTTCAAGACCCTTTGCATTGTTGTGGAGATAAATATGCTAGATCAAAATTCAGCCTCAGATATGGTTAAAAAGCATTTTATTTGGGTTACGTGTGTGTGTGTGTGTGTGTGTGTGTGTGTGTGTGTGTGTCTGTTAGGTACTGGGGATTGAGCCCAGGGGCAGTCTACCTCCAAGTTACACCTCCAGCCCTATTTTATGTTTAGTTTGAAACAGTCTCACTAGGTTGATGAGTCTCACTACTTGCTGAGGCTGTCCTTGAACCTGCGATCCTCCTGTCTCAGCCTCCCAAGTACTGGGATTACAAGCGTGCGCCACCACGCCCGGCTGAGCAGCATCTTAAATCATTTAAAGCACTTTTCGACTTTAGAGAAGGGCTCGACTACCCATATGTCCATGGTGGGGCAGATTTAGAAGCAGCAGCTTTGTTCATTCACTCTCCCACCTACAGGTTCTCAGCTACTGACTTCATTTTGCAAATGCTTACTGACCACCTACTATGTGCCAGGTGTTTGGTTGGGAGCGTGTGGTAGAAGGACTCAGTGAGTCCTGGCACTGGTGGGGTTTATAGTCGAGATGTAAATAAACAATCACACGGCAAATCAATAGTCATGTTTGCTAAGTGTCCCGAGTTAAAATATAGGATGCCAAGAAGTCATATCAGAGGTGCTGGTGGGGTGTGTAAGATCCATGTTGGATGAGACTATCTAAGAGAGGGGAATGAGCAAGGAGAGGGCAGAAGGAACCCTGCTTCAGACAGAGGACGCTGCACGTGGGGTCTCCGAGGTGGGATGGAACTTGGTATGTTTGAGAGCTAAAAAACTAATAAACAACAAGGTACCCACAGCACATGCTGGAAGAGTAAAGCACCAACCTGCGCCCACTGCCAAGTCAGAAGGAGAGGCCCTGGGCCCAAGGTGGCCCCTGGCTCCATGCACAGTACAGACCAGGTCCCGCCTCTGCCATCCTGGGAAGGACTGGTGCCCCTGCCTGCTGCCTTTCCCCCACCTGGTGACCACAAGCAAGGAGACACTGGCCTCCATCACAACCTCTGAGCTCCATTTCCCAGCCAGGGTAGAATTCCAGTGAGGCCCGCTGCCCACCTCCCTCCGAATCCACTTTCCTGCCTCCTTCCAAGCCTCGGTCACCAGCCACATACAGGCCCAGCTCATCGTCGGCATCTCCGCAACAGCCGTCCCCGTCTACCTAGTCTAGGCACTCCGAGCTCATCAGAGAGTATTGGCTCTTCCTCCAGATTCCAGCAGCATCCATCCATGCCCCACCCAGCCATTGCCCTCCTGGCCAAATGACTTATGTGACCACCAATTCTCCCGCCCAGTCTATATGCCACAGGACAGCTAGGTGGTCTTTCTTTCTAAGTGGCAAATCTGATTATCTCACTCTTCTGCATCACTTAGGATAAAACCCAAAATTCATCTTATGGCCGGCAAGGGCACCTGTGAGTTTCTTCCTCTTCTGCTTCCCTAGCTTCGTAGGACTTGTCTCTCTTCCTTGTTTTCTAAGTTCCAGCCATTCTGGCTTTTGCTGCTGTTGTTACTAGTTTTTCCTGCTTTTCTCCCTCTGTAGTAGTTACAGCTATCTCCCATATTTGTTTTTGTCTATTCATTTGTTTCTCTTCTTGTACCAAAATGCAGCCTCTATAAAGGCAGGGATTTCAGTGTTCTGTGTCTACTACTCTTTGAGTAGGACCTCTCACAAAGTGGGTCCCCAGTAAATGCTTGTTGGATGAATGAATAATCTTTGAAGGCATAAGATACTGGTGTGGTAGCTTTAAAACCAAAGCTGGGTGGAGATGAAGCAATGTTGTGCTTGAAAAGGAAAAATGCCAAGTTAATGGCATTAGATAGCATTTGCTGGGTTTTGGGAGGAGACACATGTTCCTAGGCATGTTAAGCATCAAACCATGTATAATAAAAGATGAGGATGTAAGAATAGCTTCTATATCTTGAGTATTTCTGTTATTGAAAAACACCAATGGTGTGGATCTTCCAAAGAAGTGACTGTATAAACAGTCACTTTACCATAGAAAAGCCTGTTACACATACATGCTGCCTTAGACTGTTTTGTGTTGCTATAACAAAATAACTGATGCCCAGTAATGTATAAATAAAAGAGGGTTTTGGGGGTTTTTTTCAGTCACATATTTGGAGGTCCAAGAGCATGATACTGGAATTGGCCTGTGGTGATGACCTCACAGTGGACAGCACCCCATGGTGGGCGGGTGTGTGGGGAGTTGAGTGGGTGTGTATGGGAGAGCTCACAGGAACCGAGGAAGCAAGAGGAGGAAGCAAGAGAGCGAGGAGGGGCCAGGCCTGCTCTCGTTAATCCCTTCTGAGGGGAATGCCTGCGTGATCTAATCAACTCATTAAGTCTCCATGACCTCAGCACCGTCACATTGGAGACTCAGCTTTCAGCACGTGAACCTTTGGAGGACAAATCATACCAAGCCATAGCACGCACTCACGTATGTCTATAGAAGTGTGTTGATCCAGGTTTGTGTTTACTTTGCAAACTCGTTTTCCTGGCACTGCTATTAAAATGAGTTTGTTCTTCCCCAACACAACCCACTAGTGGCACCTACTGGATACCTGAATGCAGTTAGAGGCCATGGCTAATAGCTAGTAAATTGTGTCGGTCATATCAAATGTGGCCAGTCTCTGAGTCCTCTCTCCCCACTGAGACAGTGAATCCTGCCCTGGTCTCCAAGGGGTGCGCAGAGGGGGCGCTCAAGGTAAATGTGTACACCTGTCACTCCTTAGTCTCCTACCTAAACCCTGGGTTTGGACTCTGGTGAAGAGCTCGATAGCATGAAAGTCTCAGCTCTTACTGCTCTCTTAAGACAAGGACGGTCCCGATAGCCTGTCTTCTGTTCCCTGGGCCCCACCTGGAGGCTCCGGTTCATCCTCCCCAGAGACAGTGGCAGTTAGGAAGTGTAGGAAAGCCCTGAGTGGAGCTTGCTGAGGCCAGACTTCCGAGCACCCGTCCCTGGGCCACATCATGGTGTCCCTCGGTGCTCCAAGAATGAAGAATGGTCCCAAACAGACGACACTCCAAGCTCCATGGTACCACATCTGCCTCAAGAAATAAGACCAGGCGAGGACAAAACCAGTCGTGGAAGGATAATTATAATCCCCTTCACTCTTCCATCTAAATGTCTATGCCTCCCAGCACCTGGGTCCTACTTTGTACCTTTGGGGTTTCTACTTTGTCTTTGGCTCATGTTAGAGCCCCCTCTGGAGGACTTGAGCTTCTTCTAGCACAGAAACTCTTAAGTCCTTTGTGACCTGAAAACACTCTGGGTCTGATGAAACACCAGAGGGGGGGGGGAGTACTGGGAGGACAGAAAGCATGCACGCACACAATTATCATGCAATCTTAGGGGTTACACAGGGTCCCTTAAAATCATTTATGAATATTTTATTTTATTTTTGTGGTACTGGGGATTGAATCCAGAGGTGTTCTACCTGTAAGCTACACGCCCAGCCCTTTTTATTTTTCATTTTTTTTGGTTTGGAAACAGGGTCTTGCTAGGTTGCTGAGGGTCTCACTATGTTGCTGAGGCTGATCTAGAACCTGTGATCCTCTTGTCTCGGCTTCCCAAGTACTGGGATTACAGGTGTGTGCCACCATTCCCAGCTTATGAACATTCTGATACTCACATGATGGTCAGGTGTGCATGTGAGTCCTGATCCTAACACTAATTGGCTAAGTCATTTCAACTCCCTTGGTTTGATTCAGAGTCCTTGTCAAACGTACAGGATTGTCTTTCCCACATTAATGTCTGCGGGTATATAATTATTTTGGTATCAGAGAAGCGATTGCTTTGCAATAGGAAGCAGAGAGATTTCCTCTTGAAAAATTACTCTGAAGCAAATAGGTTAGCACCAGTTAGAGTAAGTAGCCCGTGTCCTTGGCTGGTGCTGCGTGAGGAGGTGGGGGCGGATGGATAGTTTGGGGAGGCGGCTGGGAGCAGGGAATTCTCAGCAGACATTAACCCTCTTGCAACCCCTCCTTGGAAAATCAGACCATGTTAGCCACAAAACAAGGCTGAGCTCTCTTGATTTCTGTCCCTGTCGTGACAAGGAGACCAAGCAATCCACATGATTTTGACTTATGAAAAGCCTCCGGGGGAGGGTTGGTCTCGGTGACTGCACAGCGTGAGGCCTGATGGCCAACGCCTCTGCAGCCCTTGGCTGTGTTCCTATTGACTGGGTGATAATCTGCTGCCTGCAGCTGGCTGGAGTAGATTAGAATGGTGAGGGCGGACACTGACTAATCAACCAGAAAGACACACGCCACCCTATCAGTGTGTCCCTCGAGGCCGCCCAGAGTCACATCTGTCATCCTGCAAGCCTGTCGTCCACAGGGCATGCTTTCTTTGCAGGTTAGTTCATGTTTCAAAGGTGGCGTTTGACGCAGCTGGAGAGACCTTCTCCCACCACTACAGACCTGCGCTGCTGGGTAAGGCACCGAACTCATCGCGCTGTTTCAGGAGTCGGGTATTGGTATTCTACCAACCTAAAAGAAAGGTACACTCTCTGTCCATCTGTCTGGGTCCTCCAGCCTGGAGCTTATCTGCTGGCGCATGGTGGTTCGCCCTCCCCAGGGAGAGATTTGCACAGATGTGTTAGCTGGAGTTTTGAAAATGTGAATTCTCTCAGCATCTGGGGACTGGGTTAGGGGAGCCCATGTCAATTGACCAGTCAGCTAGCCACACATCAAGGGAGACCACAAAGGGACACGGAAATGCAAAACAAGGTGGAAGTAATAAGTCACAGGCGTGCAGCTCCAACAGGCAAAAGCAGCATGTGGCAAGATGCAGAAGCTCACCGGCGGTCAGAGAAACACCAATTCAAAGAATAAGAAAGCCAGGCGTGGTGGTGCACGCCTGGAATCCCAGACCTTGGGAGGCTGAGACAAGAGGATTACAGGTTCAAGTCTAGCCTCAGCAACTTAGCAAGACCCTCAGCAACCTAGCCAGAACTCGTTTCAAAATAAGAAATTTAAAAAAAAAAGGCTGGGAGTATAGCTTAGAGGTAGCAGGCCTCTGGGTTAAATCCCAAGTACCACCAAAAATAAAAAATAAACATAAAAATAAAAAAAGAGAGGAAGGAAGAAGATATCATGTTACATCATCGGGCCAGCAATAATACCACCAAAGCAAGCTATGTGTGCTGCTGTTGAAGATCTCAGCGAAAGAGTAACCCCCACCCCCAGGCCATTGCAAACGCAGAGCTCCCGTCTTTTGGAAAGCAGTCTGGCTCCTTCCTATTAGAGGTGCAGTTGTGCACATCCTGTCTCAGCAACCCCGCGTTGGGGCTTTATCTCATAGGAACAAATATACACATAAGAGTGCTTATTTCATTGGAGTGATGACAAACTGGAAACCCAATTAATCTATCAATCAGCTAGAAAATGACTGAAAACACAATATTACCTGGAAATCATGAGCTGTTGTGCAGCTGGCAAAAAAAAAGAATGATTTAGAATTAAAATCACTTAACTTACAGATATTTCCAGTTACTGACGAGAGGAAAGTCCAATCAGTGAAGTATGTACAATATGATCCCCCCTTTTTCTGTATAGCAAGTGATAACAAAGATCCTACGTGCATTTCCTACGTGGGTGTGTATGTCACACGGTGTGTTTATGCATGCACGGAGAAGCAGCTGTGGGAGGAATCAGATTTGTTATAAAATGCACTAAAAAGCTTATTTGATAAAAAAAATCACCTTCATGGGTTGATGCAAAAGTATTTGCATGTGCAAAAATATTAAAGTGTTTTATGTTTATATACAATTTATATGTGAAAACATAAAGTATGTGTATAAACATGTCACCCACGAGTCCCTGTGAAGTCACACACGAGACCCTGTGAAGTCATCTAGGAGTCCCTGTGAAGTCACCCACGAATCCCTATGAAGTCACTCACGAGTTCCTGTGAAGTCACTCAAGAGTCCCTGTGAGGTCACCCCTGAGTCCCTGTGAAGTTACCCATGAGTCCCTGTGAAGTCATCCATGAGTCCCTGTGAAGTCATCCGCGAGTCCCTGTGAAGTCACCCATGAGTCCCTGTGAAGTCACCCCCGAGTCCCTATGAAGTTATCTAGGAGTCCCTGTGAAGTCACCCACAAGTCCCTGTGAGGTCACTCCCGAGTCCCTGTGAAGTCACCAAGTCCCTGTGAAATCACCCACGAGTCCCTGTGAAGTCACTCACGAGTCCTTATGAAATCATCCAGGAGTCCCTGTGAAGTCATACACATCCCTGTGAAGTCACTCACGAGTCACTGTGAAGTCACCCATGAGTCCCTGTAAAGTCACCCCTGAGTCCCTATGAAGTCACTCACAAGTCCCTGTGAAGTCACCCCCGAGTCCCTGTGCCCCTGTGAAGTCACCCCTGAGTCCCTGTGAAGTCACCCACGAGTGCCTGTGAAGTCACCCCCGAGTCCCTATGAAGTCACTCACGAGTCCCTGTGAAGTCACTCACAAGTTACCGTGAAGTCACCCATGAGTCCCTGTAAAGTCACCCCTGAGTCCCTGTGAAATCACCCCCGAGTCCCTGTGAAGTCACTCACGAGTCCCTGTGAAGTCACCCCCGAGTCCCTATGAAGTCACTCACGAGTCCCTGTGAAGTCACCCCCGAGTCCCTATGAAGTCACTCACGAGTCCCTGTAAAGTCACTCACAAGAGCTGTGAAGTCACCCACGAGTCTCGTGCCTTTCACTGCACGCATCTTAGTACTAAGTACTAACTAATGTTAATAATGGTAACTAAGTACATCTAAGTATTAACTAATTTAGTAATGGTACTAACATTGTAGAGTCTCTGTTTTTTCAGATGATTTTATTTTAGCTTACAAAGTAGTACATAATGCTTGAGAAAAATATAGAGAGAACTAGTGATTAGCATTGTGAACCATTTGTCTTATATCTTTATTTTTATTTTATTTTTTGATTTATTTATTTTGGTACTGGGGATTGAACTTGGGCATTCTACCTCCGAGCTACATCCCCAGCCCTTTTTATTTTTTGTTTTGAAACAGGGTCTTGCTAGGTTGTTGAGTCATGCTATACTGCTGAGGCTGGCCTCGAACCTATGATCCTCCTGTCTCAGCTTCCCAACTACTGGGATTAAGGTATGTGCCACCATACCCAGCTAGCTTTCCTTTTTCCTTCCTTCCTTCCTTCCTTCCTTCCTTCCTTTCTTTTTTCTTCTTTCTTTCTTTTTCTTCTTTCTTTTTTTTTCTTTTCTATTCTTTTCATGCATAGGCTTCTTAGAAAATGAATCATGTTAGATATCCACCTCTGTGATTATTTTTCACCCAGTACATCACCAATGACTCAAAAGGAGCCACTTCACCCAAAGCTAACTAGCTGTAAATGACCTCAAGGGATGCGGAGTAGCATGCCATTTGTCTGGTGCACTCCCTGGTCTTTTCAGCTGGGAAAAGAAGGGGTGGGTTGCCAGAGAGGGGTGCTGTGTGCTTCTGCATCTTATTTCCAGAACCACTGTGTGACCTAAAACAAACTGTCGCCATGCTGTGAGGCGTAGATACGTTTCACTTCTGCTCCATTTGCATGTATCTACTGCCGGTGGGGATTTCTGTGGCATTCTGCCATTAGCTTGCCCATCGCTCTTTGCTTTTCCAGATAAGAGTTTTCCATTTTTCTCTGTTTTCACTGTTATTTCAACAGGAAATTAGGAGAGGCTGGGATGTGGTGCTATCCCAATTTTACAAGGAATGGAAATCTCTAATTTTCTTTCTTTTTTTGTTGTTGTTGTACCGGGGATTGAACGCAGGGGCGTTCTACCTCCGCGCTACGCCCCGGCCCTATTTTTTATACTTTATTTTTTTGAAACTGGGTCTCACGAAGTTGTGGAGGGCCTCACTAAGGAGAGAGAGAGAGAGAGAGAGAGAGAGACAGATAGACAGACAGACAGACAGACAGGGAGAAAGAGCGAGAGAGCTGAGGCTGGCCGCGAACCCGGGTCCTCCGGTCTCCGCCTCCCAAAGTACTGGGATTACAAGCGTGCGCCACCACACCCGGCTCTAATTTTCTTTTTGAAATGTAAAGCCTCCCAAGCCAGCTTGGAAATCGCATTTCTCTATTTGGTCATTTAACCAGAATTTCTGAACATCTACTGTGCACCAGGTATAATGAGTGAGTGTCTTGGGATAAGGAACTGAATAGGACACTTTTCTATCATTAATCATCTTATAGTGTCCCCAGTGGCCACACCCTAGCCAAACAAACACCTGTGATATAGTGTAAGATGACACAATGTGGTGTGTAAGACACTCAGCGGAGCAGGAGGAGGAAGGGGCTGTCTGTGCATGCGTAGGGACGGGGGATGATCAAGGACCATGTTACATAAGTGCTGTGGTTTATATAGAATTCTGCAGGATGATAGGAGCTTATTGGTGGGAAGAAGAAAAAAAGAAACAGAATCTCCAGTGGAGAGATCAGCATACACAAAGATACAGACAATATGAAGCATTATTTTCCATGCTAGGAAATTGAGAGGTTTTCATGTCTGTTAGGCATAGGATGACAAGATCTTATTTATATTTAAAATTTTTTTGCTTTAGAAAGATTTGTTCAAATCAGGATAAACCTATCTCCTCAAACATCATTTTCTTATGATGAAAACATTCAAAGCTCTTCTATCTTTAAAAAAAATAAATAGTGCAAAGCTCTTCTATCTTCAAAAAAAAAACAGTGCATGATCATTATCTATAGTCACTCTATTGTGCAATAAAACACCAGAACTTCTTTCTCCTAATGAACCTTAACTTCATACCCATTAATCAACATCTCACCATGCCTCCCTCCCCAGTACACTCCCCACCTTCAGAAACAACCATTATACTCTGAAGTTTACTCTGATTTGAACATTATACAATTTATATATGTATTGAAAACATCATGCGGTATCCCATAAATGTGTGCATTTTTCCCTATCGGTTAAAAATAAACAATTTAAAAGGTTAAAAGGTTTGTTGAATCTTGCAATTCATGTGGAACCCCAAAAGAGTCCAACTATCCAAAGCAATCTTGGGCAATAAGAACAAATCTAGAAGTATCACAGTACCTGTCTTCAAAATATACTACATAGCTGTAGTAACAAAACAGCATAGCGTTGGCATGAAAGCAGACGCACAGACCAATGAAACGGAACAGAAATAACTCGGTGCGTTTACAGCCGGTTGACTTTGGACAAAGGAGCTAAGAACACACAATGGAGAAGGAACATCTCTTCAATAGATAATGCTGGAAAAACTGGATATTCACATGCAAAAGAATGAAATTAGGCCCCTACCTCTCGCCATATACGAGATGGATTAAAGACTTAAATGTAAGGCCCAAAATTCTGAAACTACTAGAGGAGAGTGTAAGGGAATGCGTCAGGACACTGGCCTAGACAAAGAGTTTTTTTGGATATGACCCCAAAGCACAGGCAACAAAAACAAAAGTTGACAAATGGGATCAAACTAAAGAGCTTCTGCCCAGCGATGGGAACAGTCAACAGAGCAAAGACGACCTTCAGAGCGGGAGAAAATACTGGAAACTACATTTGACAAGGGATCAAAATCCAGAATACCGAAAGGACACAAGCAACTCTGTAGGAGAAAAACAATGTAATTTAAAAAGGATAAAAGCTTAAGGCAGTGGATATGCCAACTACCTTAAGTTGATAATTACCCAATGTATACCTGAGTCAAAAATTACATTGTGTCTCATACATGTGTACAAATATTATGATGCCAGTCCAAAAATAAAATTGATTAAATTTTAAAAAGAGCAAAAACTTTTCAAAAAGGCTTGTTGAGTGACTATTATATGCCAGTAACTGTGCTATGATTTAAATAACTCTGATGCTCCTCTGGCTGGTAAATCATTTTAAAGAAACTTCACTCAGAGTTGGGAGAGCGCTACAGAGCTCCACACTTAGAGAGAAAAGCTGGAGTAAAATATACTTTACCTAGTATTTCTTTTCCTGTTGTACTCAAGAATCAAGCTCTATATTAGACTGCTATATCTTACATTCCCTTATCTGTTAAACCCATCCACCTAGTGATAACCAGGCTCATTTTTCTTGTCTGAAAATATATTATCTGGACTTCTGTTCCTGGCTATGGGTTATATAAAATACCTGGAGAAATCCTTGTGCTGGAAAACAATTTTAAACTTTGGATTAAACATTTGAAACTCATGTCACAGAGATGACAGGGTGGTTTTAAAAAGCACCAAGGAAAATCCTCACAGTGGATATAAAGCTACAGTGCACCCAGAGCTAAGCAAGGCTGAGGCCGCTGGCTGCCGTTGGGGATTCCCAAGCCTTGTATACCTGGAACTTCAGTTCCAATGGAAGCACACTGGCAGGACTATGAAACCAAAGGCTTACTGTATAAGACAGAGGGTGACTGAGATACTGCAACAGAAGTAGAACTCCTGAGGGGCCTTATCCACAAACAGGTAAATGAAAGATTTAAAACATTTGCCTTGTAGGATGGGGATGTGGCTCAGTGGTAGAGTGCTTGACTAGCATGCACCAGGCCCTGGGTTTGATTCTGACAGAATATAATTTAGCGGTAAAAAATAAGGTTGACAACTAGGTGCATGCACAGGTATGAATTTCATGAAAATCACGTGAGGTAAAATAATCACAGAGGAACTTGTGAAAAATGATCCTACATATGTAAACGACAGGTCATTTGTTAAACATTAAAAGCAACTTAAGCATTGGTAATATATTAGAGGTACACGCATATATTTGTAAAACTATGGGGAAAAAAAGAAAATGATTATATATGGAGACGAGTGTGGAGTTTCCTCAGGAGACTGGACATGGAACCACTGTATGACCCAGCTATAATATTCCTGGGTATCTTTCCAAAGGAATTGAAGTCAGAATATTATAATGACACATGCATATCCATGTTTATAGAAGCACAATTCACAATAGCCAAATTATAGAACCAGCTCAGGTGGCTGTCAACAGATTAATGGGTTATAAAACTGTGGTATATACACACAATGGGATTCTACTCACCTATCAAGAACAAAATTAAGTCATTTGCAGGAAAATGGATAGAACAAGTGAATATTATGCTAAGTGAGATCAAAGAATCTCTGAAAGTCAAGGGTCATATGTTACTGTCATACGTGGAAGCTAGAGATAAATTGAGAAACAAAAGGGACTTCAGATAAATAAGGAGAGAAACCAACAGAATAGTTGAAGGGGATTTGGGGACAGAGATGGAGACGGGAGGGGTGAGACTTGAAGGGAACAGTTCAAACAATCCTATGAACATATGTGAAGCTATCAATACCGATTTCAATATTATGTATGAGGAGGGGGAGGGAGCGAGGTGGGGTCTGCATGGAGACACACCAAGTGCTGTGTGCATATATGTCTCTATCATGCTAAACCTCAATGTGATGTGTAATTACAACTCACCAACAAAAGTACATATAAAAAATCTAACAAAAAAGATATAAAAGTTACAACAGTGGGTGCCTCTTTGGGGCATGGAAAGGACAGCCTGAGGAAGGGCCACATGATGAGTTCCTAGTGTCCTGGGGTTGCAGGGATGAGGCGTGTAGCAGTATTTGCTTTGCTCTTCATCACAACATGCATTTTATAGTCAGTGATGGTAAAATTCAAACAACGAGGAAGTCTGTTGGTTTCTCCCCTTTCCCCTGATCTGCTGCTCTCCTCCTTCCCTTCAACCTCCGGTCTCTTAGGGATTGGGGGCTGCAGTAGCCATGGGGCTAGAATCTCTGGAAGACCGGTGCTTGGGCTCTGTGCTAGTAAGGATGGGCAGAGCCAGCTGTCCATGGTTTACCACGGTGGGAGCTTGGCACTTTCTGGTGTCACAGTCCAGGGCAGGTGTGCAGGGGAGGGTCATCTCTACCCCACAGTCACTCAGAGGCTTGGGCTGATGCACACTCTCCATCTTCACACAGGTCTCTCTGGAGCGCACCGTCCTGGTTCAATTCAAAGACAGGAAGGATGGACGGGTATGGGCAGGAGTTCTTAGGGGCCAGCCGTGGACGGGAGCTGTCCCACTTTTACTTCGCGCCATTGCAGAGAACTTTGTCACATGGCTACACACACAAGGGCACTTAAAATAGACCCATGGAAGACTGGATTCAGCTTGTCTGAACCTGAACCTGAAACAAAGAAACCCTGTCAATGACACCATCCTCAATCTCCTTCAAATATCTTCTCATCTTCTCTCTCAGAACGGACCCTTCTTCTGCTCAGATATAAATTGCTGTTGAACAGAAAAAAAAATAACATTTCTAACCCTGCTAAACCTAGATAATGGTGACTCCAAGTGACTGGTTGTCTTTTACCCACATACCCATTTCGATGTTCTTATTTCCAGATCTTATGTTCTTATTTCACACCTTCGCCCTGAGGGTGTGTCCTCTGAGATCCCAGTTTTATGGTTTAAGGACCTTGTCTCAGACCCCCAGAGCCCATGGGTTCATCTCAAGATCATCTTGTTCAACAAATGCTTTTGGAGGCAGAGTCCCCTCAGTCCTCTCTGTGTGTCTCTATGGAGCTACCTTCTCTTAAACTGGACCTGGAGATCTTTTCCTGCTAGGGCATCGATGCCATAAGACTTTCCCCTGAGGCTGGCCAGCATTTTCCTTTGTTTTCAACAAGAGGGTTGGTCTGCATCAATTGCCCACCGTGTCACTGGCAAGAACAGTCCTGATTTTCTGCCTTGAGTGGCCAGCGCTTAGCCCTGAGTTTGTCTGGACAGGGATGAAATTACTTCTCTGCGCTGCTTACACTAGAAGCTTCTCTGTTATGGCTGCCCTGAAGACAGGGACCTCATTCTGAACCCGAGTCCTTCTCAGAGAGTGCTGGGCACATGGAAGAGCCTATAAAAGATTTTTAAATGAATATCTGAACAATGGAGCACACTATGCTAGAAATGATTTTTTTCTTTAAAGTATGGATCTCTAAGTTATAAAAAAAAGAGAAAGAATCCACCAGCATGTACAGAAATAATTACTGGTAAGTGATGTCTTTGCCCCTAACCCAGTCTGATTCTTTCTGCCCCGTACAATGCTAAGAACTTCTATTTTTCCTCCACTACATGAAAACTCAGATCACTGATTAAGAGAAACAAACAACATGGCTATAACCACTTCACGTAATCGTGTGTTGGATCCAAATCAGTAGAAGGTAATGAAAAGCATACAAATCTTTTCCCTCAGCTTCTCTCCTTTCTTCAGATAATTTTCTATTGCAATCATTTTCAATAAATCGGCATTCTGGTTGCTCTTTTTCCAGAGTAATTCTTGGCACTTTATCTGTGTCCCAGCTGCCAAAGCCACAGCTGTGGTCTACATTCCTATGACCTCATGCCTCAGGCCGCCTCTCCCTGCACTCTGTGGGATGCCACCAAGAGTCATTTTGCCAAGACAAATCAAAACAGAGTAACTCCCCAAAAGTTTTTAGTGGGTTTTGTCATCACTCACATTTGTTTCTGTAGAATTTAATAATAATACAGTTTATCAGCATTTAGTAGGTCTCAGATATTAGACTGAACACTTTAAATATTTAATTTTATGTAATTATCCCCATAAACTCTCATGTGGATGCTTATAGATTTTTCACTTTACAGGTGGGACAACCCAGGCTTAGTCTCTGATTTGCTCAAGGTTAATCAGTGGGTATCTTAGTAGGATCTGTTGGGGTATATGGGAACAAATAAAGCATTGCCCGACAGCAAGGAACAGGCTTTATTTAGGAATAAAGCCTGGAAGGACACATCTGACCGGGGACAGAGCCCACGAGAGTCAGAAGCCCGCCTTCTTACAAGCAAGGGACTTTTTATGGGGCAAGGAAGAGGGGTGGGTATAGGAGTAGTCATGTAAGCCACTGGTTGGTATGCTGATGGCCAGGTCATCTCGGGGCAGGGCAATGGCCACGAGACGTTTCTCTTTCTTTGTTCCTTTGGTCTTGGTCCTCCTCTGGCATGACCTCATGGCCAGACCTCATAGTCAGACCTCACAGTGTCCACAGGATCAGGTTACCATAACAACACACCGCAGATGGGGTGGCTTAACCAACAGACCTGGGAATTTTGAGATCAAGGTGCTGAAAGACTCAATGCCTGCCGAAGGCTTCTTCCTGGCTTGTAGGCAGCCACCCTCTTGCTATGTCCTCATGTGGCAGAGAAAGGGCATCAGTTCTACGGCTACTTATAGGGCACTAATCCTGTCATGAGGTTCTCGCCCGCATGACCTTATCTAACCTTCATTGCCTCCTAATGGCCTCGTTTTCAAATACAGTCACATTGGAGGTTAGCACTTTAAAACAGGAATTTGGGGGAGACATAAACATTCAGGCCATAACAGACAGCGAGAGATAGAGATAGATTTAAGGGCCCTTCCTGACCTGGCTCCTACCCTCACTTTCTGGGCTCCAGCCACACCCGAGCCTCCTCTCTGTTTCTTAGGTGCATTCAACTTGCCCTGCCCTGCAATGTTTTGTGGCCCCTGCCTGGAGTAGTCTGCTTCCAGATCTTGACATGTTCGAATCCTCTGTCATTAGATTCAGTTCAAATGCCACCTCCCCTTTACCACTAAAGTATGTCCCTCCACCCCGACCCGCTCTACTGAGCACCCACTGCGGGCTTCCTCCAACACATGTTGCTCTGGCACGCTGTCTCCGTCATGTGTGATTTGGCTCATGTGCTGTCCACCTCCTCTCTAGGGCAAAGCTTCACAACAGCAGGGGGTAGTTCTCTCTGGTTTGCACCTGCCCCTTCATAGCCTCGAAGAGTATTGCCCCATAATTAATGATGGAGCCTGTGTGAGAGGATGTCCGTCCCAGGCCACCCCTCACAGCACCAGTCCATCCTACCAATGCAATGCCTCCCACGAAGCTGAGGGGGACATGGGGATGAGAGGGGATGTGGGAAGCTGCCACATCACATGCCATTTGACACCTGAAGCTCTCCCCAGAAGAAATGAGGCAGGACTGAAGGACATGTCACTTTAGAAATAAAAATACCCCTGTCTCTGAGGCCTCACCTAGGGAAATTCTAAGTCCTTTCTTTAATCCCTGCTATGGGTTTAATATTTAAGCCCCCCCTCAAATCCACATGTCAAAGCTCTAATTCCCAGTAAAGTGGTATTTGGAAGTGGGGCTTTGGGGAGGTAATTAGGTTTATGAAGTCTTGAGCGTTGGATCTCCCAATGGGAGAAAGAGACATCAGGGCTTCCTCTCTCTGCCATATGAGGACACAGGGAGGAGGTAGATATCTGAAAACCAAAGAGAGCCCCTACCAGGAACCAAATCTGTTGGCATCTTGATCTTGAACTTCTAAAACAGTGAGAGATAAGTGTCCAGTGTTTAGCCAATCTGTAGTATTCTGCTATGGCAGCCCCAGGTGTCTAAGACAGTCCCAAGACACTTCAGCTGATGTCAGACACCCACGGAGGCTCAGGAGCTGTCTTCCCGCTACCCGCTGCTAACTAACTTGCCGCCCACCCAAGCCCTGGCTGGTGTCTTCTCTGAGGCTCCTTCCTGTTAACAAGACCCATTCCCCAGGGGCCCATTATCCTCTTCTTTGCAGTTGCTCCTGTGTGGAGTCTCTTCCTGCCGTGAGGCTGGGCACTGTCCATTCTCTGCAGGCGGCCTTTGCTCCCACAGATGCTGCCTGACCAGCACCACCATCCCAGGCTGATTCAGACCAGGGGAGTGGCACAGCCTGGAGCTTGGATGGTTTCACAAGGGACAGGCTGAGCCCTTCCCTGCCCTCTTCCTCCAACATGGCTGGTCTCTTCTGCCTGATCTGGTACCAAGCAGCATCGAGGAAGGCTGACACTAGCCCCTTTTCTAAGAAGGAGTGTATTTCTCATTTTACTAAAGAGGGGAGACCCACTTTTTGCTCCTCTTTTCTCTGGGCAAGGTCTTTCATCCAGTCTAGGGTTCCTTGGCTATGCAAATTAATTCCCCCTACTTTCCATGGAGAATGTCAATATACCTCTAAGATTACTCAAAAATTTTTATATGTTTTTGTGTTTCCTGTTTCCAATTTTTGTTTTGTAGTAGCTAAAGAGATTAAACCACTTTTTCTATGCCACCAATATATTTCCCATTGAGTAGAATGCTTTAGAAACTTAGATTCATCAATTAACCAAAAATGTATCAAAAGCCCACTATTATCCAGGTACTATCCTAGGTGCTTTTTTGTGGTAGATGTTAGTGAATGGCTAATTCACTGCACCAGATTATTAAACAGTTTGCAAAGCTCTATAGTAATAGATATCAGCTTGTTGGCATTCTTAGGTGCTCTACTTTTCAGAGGCCAGCATCATTTGGATTTTTAATTATCTTAAATATTTATTGCTAGGGAGTGCTGAAATAGTTGAGTCAGTCTTCCAAATGCCAAGTGAGATACTTGAGTTAAAAACAACTACAAAAAAAATGCCAGACCAGAGGCATGAAACCAGCATACCACTGTGGCTCTCATCACTGTATTACAAGGCCCAGGATCAAAATGAAGAATGTTCAGAAAAACTGACATGGGACCACATTCCTCATTGGCATCATTAGGGAAAAAAAACCAGGAGACCAGGAAAATCAGAACCAAACTATTGCATTGGTTTGGGTGTCTAGATGGAGACAGGAATTTTGTTTAACTTGTGTGTCAGGTAAATGCCTCTGGTAGGCAACCTGGCTGCTCCCTACCCTCATGCAGCCTGGAAGACAACTCTTAACTGGAAATGGTCACCAGGGTATCTCAGGTCTGATCCATGGATAAGTGGCTCACTCTCAAGATGAGAGCTGGTTGCCATTCAATAATTCAACTACTAGGAAACATTTATCAAGCACTCAGTGTATACCAGGCTTTAAGTTGCCTGGCTGAGGATGTTATTTTCTTGGGTGATATCCACACAGATAATGAAGCAAGGTCTTCAGTGTATGATGGAGAATGAACAAGATGCCTATAGAAACAATGAGTGGAGGGACATCAGAAGGTAGGGAGAAGTGCCTGAGTCTCAAAGGGTCAGGAGTTCTGGAGAGACCATGGGGGAGAGGAGTGTGCTGATTCTCCTCTCAACCCTAAGGCCTCCTTGTTTCCATCACTATTAGTGGCTCTGGTGTGGACTCTTCTACTTTTATGAAAAAGACTAGCGTCCTGCTTGAGAGGGTCTCAAAGGAAGATCTTGGTTAAGCCATGGAGAGGAAAGAAATAGTCAGTCCCAAAATATTTGACAGAGAGTTTTGGGATTTCTATGGTGGGCTGGAAACTCCTGCAGGCATTAGAGTTATAGTAAAGAATAACTCCTGGGCCTTATGGAGTGTCTACTTTAGTGTTATAAATAGAGAATAAACATGAGTACAAATAAATAATAGCATGTCATGCAGAGATCAATTCCAGTGTGGTAAATAGAAAATAAATGTTTACAAATAAATAATAAAATGGCATGCAGTGATCAATGCTACCAAAAAAATAGTGAAAGTAGGGGAAGGGGATAGAGAGCAAGGGGGTGTTAGGGAAAGTAGGTGGTCTGAGAAGATGTTGCTAGAAGGTGATATTTGAGCTGAGAAAGGAATGAAGTAACAGAAGCAAGCCATGTAGGCAGCAGGAGGTAGAACATTCTAGGCACAGGGAAAAGAAAGTGCAGAGTCCCTGAGTCAGGGAGGTGCCCAGTGTGTGCAGAGCACAATGAGGAGGCCAGGGGAGCTGGAGCGAAGTGGACAGGGTGAGTGGGAGTAGGAACCAGCCTGCGCTGGCTCAAAAGAGCCGATTGTTGAATTTTTAGGAATTCTGCAAGCTAGTTGTTAAACACAGCTGTTATTAAATATTCAATCCTATACGTGTACAAAGGAACCCATCATTTTAAGAAACAAAAGGTAATAAATATTCAAAGCTCATCACTTCCTAATTATTTTGTAATTTAATTATTGTCTATGCTCTCAGGTTTTTTATGACCGAGTGTGTGTAAGGTAGAAACACTGGATAGCGGTGTTTTCTGAGCATCTCTTCCCAATTGTTCATTCAACCACTGGAGTGGTCGGCTCAACATCAGTCACCGTGGGAGAATTAAGCCATGAAAATTGGCAAGTGCTAATTAATGCTAATTTGTTGATTGTCTGGATTTAAGAAAGAGATGGAGAGACTGTTACTAATGCAAAGTAAACAGAAAAGCATTTGTGTTACATTTGAATAGCACAAAACTTGAGAAAATATTCTTCCAGTATCTGAAAGCCACTGTCCAGTTTGGCGAAGAAGAATCTCATGTCATCGATACATGGTGAAGTTCCAACACACCTCTTCATTGTTTTACTGTTGACTTATTTGTTAACATAAATGAAAAATATCAACCAATAGTCATGCCAGGACTGCACCTGGAGAGCAGGTGTTTAGCACTTATTTTCTATTATGCAGAGACATGGTCAGAAAGATAGCCTGGAACCAGATTACACAGGGCCATATTGGCCCAAGTAAGGGTTTTTAAAATTTTAATTCTGAATTGGGAAGCTATTGGGGAGTAGAAAGCAGAATAATAAGGTGATCTGAATTCTGTGCAGAAAGAGCATTTGGGCAGCTGGGAATAAAATAGAATGTAGATGAACAGCAGGAGCCACGAAGCCAGGTTAGGAGAACACACGGTGACTTTCACCAGGGAGCTTGCGGAGCAGGCGGTGGGAAGCACCGAGACTTGAGCGGTATTTTCAAGGATATGTCAACAGGATTTGCTGATGATTAGATGTGGGTTAGAAGAGAATAAAGAAACCATGGGTGAATGCAAGGTTTTGGCCCGAGCAACTGAAAGAATGGTGATCATATTTAACAATAAGAGCCCGGTGGTGCAGAAATGAGGAAAGGGTTGGAACAGAATCAAGAATTCTGCTGTGGGCATGTTAAGTTGCAGTTGCCCACTACACATCCAACAGGAAGTGCTCAGGTGACATTGTAGGGATTGTGTTTTGATAGGATAGGGATTTTAGAGTACTTAATGGCAAAACGAGCTGCAGCAGGCTCCATCAGAAGAGAGGAAGGGAGTCCAAGATCCCAGTTGTCTGGTGCAGCAGACATCTTGGATTGTGACCAAGGACAAGCAGTGAGGCATTGTGGTTAAAGCTGATTATACGGTTAAAAAAAAAAAAGCTGGGCGTGGTGGCACATGCCTGTCATCCCAGTACTGTGAGGCTGAGACAGGAGGATTGCAGGTTCAGGGCCAGCCTCAGAAACTTAGTGAGAACCTGTTTTGAAATAAAAAATAGAAAAGGGGCTAGGGTGTAGCTCAGAGGTAGAATGCCCCTGGGTTCAATTTCCAGTAGCAAAAAAGGGGGGCTTCTTTGAAAGAAGTCAGACACAGCCTGGAATGACTGTTCTACTGAAGAAGGCTTAATCCAGGTGGATAGTATGGTAAAGGGAAATCCATTTCCCCCAAGGCTTCATAAGCTGTGGAGAACAGAACAGCTTTCGATCCTGCTACACTTCCTAGACTTTCGCTATTTCCCTTTCTTTCCCAGCTCCCCTCATCTTGCTCCTGGCTCCCATCCAAGTAATGTCAAACCCAGGCATGCTGATCCCACAGTTCAGGGACCTGAACTTCAAGTCCGAGGCTGACTTCCCTCCCATGAGGTTGGGACAGGGGATGAGGCTGGGAAAACGGAAGAGATGGCTGGTGATGTCTGGGAAGAATGAACACGCAGGATGCCCCTGGCGTTGGACTTGCAGAGTGCCGCAAAGAGGACTGGAGAGAAGGGATGCAGGCTACCACTCAGAGACCGCCTGGGACCAGTGCATCCCATCTGCCCAGCTCCGACCATAAAAAAGGCCTCCGCATCCCTGCCTGTGCTGGGGTGGCTCAGCCAAGGAAGCCGCCAGCACATTTGGACCCATCTCAACAACTGATTCAGCCGTGCCTGCCTTTATCTGCTCACCCCGAGACCTCTGCTTAACATTACAGTCTCAATGGCTTCCTCTGAATTCATTGTTGTGGCCACCATATGAGTTTCCTGCTGGAGTTTTGGACCGTGGTTCTGGCTTTGCCCATCTCTTCAGTTTCAGCACGTGCATTCTCCTCTACTCAGCCCCTCTTACCATACAAGCATGGTCACAGCGGGGCTTTCTGCCCCAGTCCCCGACCCCCTGGCATTGACACTTCCCCTTCCTGCACCCACCCTCCCATGAGATAAAGCACCCCCTGCCACAATGCGTTCTACCTATGGTCATGATGAGAACATTAAGACCGTGCAGGCGGTTGGTAGAGGACACACCTACAGCTGGTTAGATTTTATGTGTCATGGTGTTGGGTGGGGGGGAATGGGGATGGAACCCAGAGCCTCAAGCATGCTAGGCAAACACTCTACCACTGAACCACACCCCTGGCCCCTGATCAGGATTATGTTTAAGAAGAACAAGCTGGGCACGGTGACACATGCCTGTAATTCCAGTACTTGTGAGGCTGAGACAGGAGGATCACAAGCTCGAGGCCAGCCTCAACAACTTAGTGAGACTCTCAGCAACTTAGCTAGACCCTGTTTCAAAATAAAATATAAAAAGGGCTAATGGTGTATCTTGGAGGTAGAATGCCCCTGGTCTCATTCAAAAGGAAAGAAGGG
>PVJS01009274.1:0-11064 GCA_004027185.1 Glis glis
CCCTGTCTCTCTCTCTCCTCTCTCTCTCTCTCTCTCTCTCCCTCTTTCTCTCTCTCTCCTTAGTGAGGCCCTCCGCAACTTCGTGAGACCCGGTTTCAAAATAAAGTATAAAAAAAAAATAGGGCCGGGGGTGTAGCGCGGAGGTAGAACGCCCCTGCGTTCAATCCCCGGTACTGCAAAAAAAAAAAAAAAAAAAAAAATTTAAAAGATTTTATTAGGTATATATCTGCTATATTTTTTTCCTGTGAATCAATGTGAAATTAGAAGGCACAGATTTTTATTCAGATCCTAGTTTTTTTTTAATTTCATATTTTAATCCCACTCTGAAATGAGAAATAAAATGAAGATAAAGTATGGAATATATGAGATTAGAAATTCTGATAGATTTTGCCTATGAAAAAGATAATAAATATGGTGAGAGAATGGGCTCTATATCTAGAAAAAGTAAGCCAGGTATGGCAGTGCATGCCTGTTATCCCAGTACTTGGGAAGCTAAGACAGAAGGATGGCAGGTTCGCGGCCAGCCTCAGCTACTTACTGAGACCCTCCTCAACTTAGTGAGAACCTGTTTCAAAATAAAAATAAAAATGAAACAGGACTGGTGGTGTAGCTCAAAGGTAGAATGCCCCTGGTTCAATCCCCAGTACCACACACACACACAAAATAAAAAGTAATATAGACCACAATATTCAAACCACACATAACACATACCCATACACCACACACACACACACACACACACACACACACACACACACACACAAATACACACTCCTCAATTTATATGGCTTGGAGATCAAAGCAAGTTTTAAAAAGAGCATTGTATTGAAGACAAAGCAAAGAATTTTTTATAATTGTGGAGTAAGAATTGCCTTAATGAATAAGACAGAATACCTCAGGCATGAAAAAATATTATTATGTTAGAATATTTCAGGCATGAAAGATATTACTGTACATTTGAATCGCATCCCTCTATGCACAAGAACATGCAAATCCAAACCAAAAAATATATAACAAAAACTAAAAAAATTATAATGGCAAAAACACCAAAAATAAAATTCAAAGACACATACAGTATACATTTAATATAGCATTTGATTCTCAAATATGAAAGATATTATGTTATATTCATTTTCTAAGTTCATCATATCTGCATCCAAACCCTCACTCACAATTCTGATACTTAAAAATTTAAAATAGCTCTTAACACAATAGACATTAACATCCTTTGAATAAGTAAGATCCAAATATATGAAAACTTGTGTTATAGAAAAAAAGAATTTCTCTTTCTTTTCCAGTCTTCTACAATGGTAAAACAAATGTATACCTTAGCAGGTTATTCTACCCCAAAATGACTCATGAGACTTTCTTACTCATGAAGAGGTTTTTCCCCCCACACTGGAACACCTAAAAGATGAAATATATCGGAGTTATTAAGTGGAATTATTCTTCCACTTCCAGTTACCTACCTCAACATCCTTTCTCCTCTTACTCCTTAAGAATAAACCCCATCATATGGAATGAATTTCCATGTTTCCAACACAAGTAAAGTTGCTCACAAACCTAAATGCTGGCCAATGACATGTAAGCAGAAGTACTTGGCAGGACCCCCCCCAAAGGTTCCTTCAAAGACAGGGAGGTCACTTTGGTCCTACCGAGCTTTCTCCTGATGCTGACCTCAAACACGCATGTGGTGACTACAATTTCAGCTGTATCTTGTCTTCAAAGTGTCTTGAGAATAGAAGCTGCACTGTGAGGTCAGAGAGTGGGGAAATGGGAGCGCACGTTCAGGCGACAACATGAGCACCTCGTGCCCATCCTGGAGGACTTTGCCTCCACATTTCTTTACATGAGAAAGAACTTCCATCTTGGTGAAGCTGCTAATACTTTGTTTTCCATTTTCTTTTCTTTTCTTTTTTTTTGTTCGGTACCGGGGATTGAACCCAGGGGCATTCTACCTCCGAGCTACACCCCCAGCCCGATTTTTTATTCTTTATTTTGAAACAGGGTCTCACTAAATTGCAGAGGGCCTCACTAAGTAGCTGAGGCTGGCCACCAACCCGGATCCTCCGGTCTCAGCTTCCCAAGTACTGGGATTACAAGTGTGCACCACCACGCCCGGCTTCCATTTTATTTTCTAATAAATTGTTGAATGTAATCCCAACACAAACAGACAATAATTATCACATAGAAAGCAAGCAATAATTATTGGACAGAGAACATTGAAAGTGAAGATGTTCTTGTCATGTTCCCCAAGTTCTGTGTTAGGAACCTGGGGATGATGGATCTCGCCCCTTCTACTTAGGGAGGATGCTCCACTGAAGGTCAGATGCCATTTCTTCCCTCAAAGTCAAGGATGTAAATTTGAATAATACAAAGTTTCTTTAAGTATTGAGAAGTTTCAAAGAATTGGAACAAAGAAAAAAGTAACTGTAGGGCAGCATTTGGTTTAGGAACTGCTTGAACTAGTTTCATTTGGACCAGTTTTAATCATTTATCGCTGTTTGTGTATCAAAGCATAATTAGAGGAAGTTAGTATCTGTTCCTTTCTGAGCTCCTAATGGGAAACAAGGCACCTGTTAGGGTTTGAATGGGACGTGTCCCCCAAAGCCTCGTGTGTTGAAGCCTTGGTTCCCACTGCAGCCATGTTCACAGGCGGGTTTTGAGAAGTGATCGGATCCTGAGGGCTCTGACCTCATTAGTAGATGAATCCATTTGATGGATTAATCATCTGAATGGACTCTTGGGAGGCTGTGGGAACTGCAGGAGGTGGAGCCTAGTTGAAGGGGGTGAGTCCTGGCGGGGCCTGCCCTTGGGGACTGTACCTTGATCCCTGCTCCTTCCTGTCTCTCTTTCTGGCTGTCATGAGCTGAGCAGCTGTCCTCCACCACACCCTTCTGCTGTGATACTCTCTCACCTCAGACCCAAAGCAACGGAGCCAGCTGACCATAGACTGAAAACATGGGCAAATAGATATTTCCTCCTTTATGTTTTTTATGTCGGTTGTTTTGGTCTCAGTGACAAAAGATGACTGGATACAGTGCTTCCCACGAAGGGATACTCAGAGCCCTAGCATATGATGCTTATGTGATAAGAGGGACTTATAGGTCCCAGATATGCATAACCTCAAGTGGCGCCTGTAATCTTCATTCTTGGTCCTTTTCTTGTTTCCTATAAATTCTGCACACCGATCCCTGCATTTCTCAGCTCTTGTGTCACTAACTGCGGATGCACCTCATGAATGCAACTCTAGTATGGTATGTCTACTTTGCTACCAGAGAAGCAAAAGGGATTTCATTTAGTTCCATAAGTTTTAAGGGTGTATATTTATAAGATCAAAATACTTCACACATGGTTTTAATATTTAAAAAAAAGAATAGGACTTTAGTTTTGAGACAATGTGAAGTAACATGGACCTGATTCTTCCTCTACGTTAACACAATTAGAATTTTTTTTTTTTTTGCCATACCAGGGATTGAACCTGGGGTGTTCTACCTCTGAGCTACACCCCAGCCCTATTTTTTATTCTTTATTTTGAAACAGGATCTCACTAAGTTGCAGAGGGCCTCACTAAGTAGCTGAGGCTGGCCGCGAACCCGGATCCTTCTGTCTCAGCCTCCCAAGTACTGGGATTACAAGCATGCACCACCACACCTGGCTAAAATTGGAGTCTTTATCTTTTTATTTCTGTGTGTGTGTGTGTGTGTGTGTGTGTGTGTGTGTGTTACTGAGAATTGAACCCAGGGGCATTCTACCTCTGAGCTACACCTTCAGCCCTATTTTATTCTTTATTTTGAAACAGGGTCTCATTAAGTGGCTGAGGGCCTTGCTAAGTTGCTGAGGCTGACTGTGAACCTGCGATCCTCCTGTCTCAGCCTCCCAAGTACTGGAATTACAGGCATCCTCCATCATACCTGGCTCAGTCTGTATCTTTTAATTGGGGAATTTAGTCTGTTTACATTCAAGATTATTATTGATATGTAATGACTTACTCCTGTCAGTTTGTTTGTTTGTTTGTTCGTTTGTTTGTTTTGGGTACTGGGTATTTAACCCAAGGGCATTCTACCTCCGAGCTACACCCTCAGACCTATTTTTTTTTTTTTGCGGTACCGGGGATTGAACCCAGAGGAATTCTACCTCCGCGCTACACCCCCGGCCCTATTTTTTATACTTTATTTTGAAACCGGGTCTCACGAAGTTGCGGAGGGCCTCACTAAGTAGAGAGAGAGAGAGAGAGAGAGAGAGAGAGAGAGAGACTGGGAGAGAGAGAGAGAGCTGAGGCTGGCCGTGAACCCGGATCCTCCGGTCTCTGCCTCCCAAAGTACTGGGATTACGAGTGTGTGCCACCACGCCCGGCCTTTATTTTTTATTTGGGAACAGGGTCTCACTAAGTTGCTGAGGCTGGCTTTGAACCTATGATCCTCCTGTCTCAGCCTCCCAAGTACTGGGATTACAGGCGTGGGCTACCATTAGCTTCTTCCATTAAATATCCTATATTCTTTTCTTCCTCTCTTGTTTATGTTTTTGGTATGGTGGTTTTCTAGATTGATAAGGTTTGACTCTTTTTTTGTGTGTGTATCTAATTTTCTAGTGGGCTTTATACTTTTGCATGTTTTCATGATGGTCGTTATGTTTCTTTTGCTTCTAGATGTAGGACTTCCTTAAATGTCTTTTGTAAGCACAGTTTGATGGTGATGAATTCCCTTAGTTTTTGCAAGTTTTTTTTTTATTATTCCTTCACCTCTGATGGATAACTTTGCTGGGTATAGTATTCTTGGTTGGCAGTTTTTGTTTTCTTTTGTTTTCCTTTCCTTTGAATGTGCCATTCCATTATCTTCTAGCTTGTAAGATTTCTGTTGAGAAATCCACTGTTAGCCTGACAAGGGTTCTTTTAATTGTGACTTGACACTTTTCTCTGGTTATTTTTAATATTCTTTCTTTGTTTTGGACTTAAGAATGTTTGATTTTAATCTTTTTTTTTTTTTTGCGGTACCAGGTATGGAACCCAGGGGCGTTCTACCTCTGAGCTACATCCCCAGCCCTATTTTTTATACTTTTTTTTTTTGTAGTACCGGGGATTGAACGCAGGGGTGTTCTACCTCCGCGCTACACCCCCGGCCCTATTTTCTTATACTTTATTTTGAAACCGGGTCTCACGAAGTTGCGGAGGGCCTCACTAAGGAGAGAGAGAGAGAGAGAGAGAGAGAGAGAGACAGGGAGAGACAGAGAGAGAGAGCTGAGGCTGGCCGCGAACCCGGATCCTGCGATCTCCGCCTCCCACAGTACTGGGATTACAAGCGTGCGCCACCATGCCCGGCTTTATACTTTATTTTGAAACTGGGTCTCACGAAGTTGCAGAGGGCCTCACTAAGTAGCTGAGGCTGGCCGCGAACCCGAATCCTCCAGTCTCCACCTCCCAAGTACTGGGATTACAAGCATGCGCCACCACGCCTGGCCTGAATGTTTGATTTTAATATGTGGCAGAGAGGGCTTTTTTTTTTTGCCAAATCAATTTGGGGTCCTTTTATCCTCTTAGATCTTGAGGTCCGTATGTATCCCTAGCTTGTGGAAGTATTCAGCTTTATCCCATTGAATAGGTTTTCTATACCTTTTCCCTTTTACTTACTTCCTGGAATCCTCATAATTCAACCACTTGTTTATTTGGTTTCTCTTAAGTCTTAGAGGCTTTCTCCATTCTTTTAAATTTTTCTTTTAATTTGACCTGGTTATTTAAAAAATCCTGTCTTCAAGTTCAGAATTTTTTTTTCTTGTTTATTCTAGTCTATTGCTGAGGCTCCCAATTGTATTTATCGTCTGACTTACTGAGTTCTTCAGTTACAATATTTCTGTTTGGTTCTTTTTTATGATATCTATCTTTTTGCTGATTTTATTATTCATATCATGGAATAATTTCATTGTAGTGTTTGTATTCTCCTGCATTTCATTGAGTTTCCTTAGAATTACTCCTTTGAATTTTTTTCAGGTATTTCAACAATCTCTTTCCCCCTTTTTCTGGATCTGTTCCAAAAGAGTTATTGTGTTCCCATGAGGTGCCATATTGCATGCTTTTTCATACTTCTTCTATCCCTACATTGCTATTTGCACACCTGGTGGATCAGTTGTGCCTACCAATTTTATAGGGTGGCTTTCATAGTTAGATTCCCTCCTGAAGCTGCATCTTTGGGTGTCAGTTTGGTAGGCTAAGTTGTCTGTGGTTCCAGTTAGGCACTGTAGTGTAGTCCTCAATAGCTTCTTTAGCTATAATAGAGAGCTTTGGGTGTTGCACGTGCCACAGCAAGATCTGAGAGCTCACCTGTCTTCACCAGATGCACAGTGGTGGGGAAATTCTAGTGTCCCAGGCACATGATGTGCACAGAGTAGCAGGAGTGGGTTGCCTGTTGAGTGGCTACCCCAGCGGGGCCCGTGCAGGTGTAGTGCAGTGCACACACATGGCAGCAGGATTACACCTGTAAGTATCCGTGGGCCACACAGACATGGCTCACTCCAGCATGCCAGAGTGGATGTTGTTGCAGTGCACATTTTAGTGGGAATGCTGTGATAGTCAGTTTCCACAGGTGCATGGTGGCAGGTGTGGTTTGACTTGGGTGCCAGTTGGGGCAGGGCACCTGGGCAGTGCAGAGTGTATCTGTCAGTCTCTGGGGGCTGTGCAGGGATGGGGTCAGTCTAGCATGCCGGGGCAATGTGATGCAACTCACATAGTGCATACTGTCAGTCTATGTAGACTGCTTGGAGGTGGAGCACTCAAGCAACCCAGGAGGATCAGTCATGCGTGGCATTAGGGCTGAGTGCAGCTGAGTTTGTTCTCAGGATGGCATGTGCACCAGTTCCCTGGGTGAGGGAAGGTGCTACATGAACTAGGTTTTCCATCTGAAGCAGTGCAATGATGTGCACGCCTTGACAGCTCCCAACAGGGCTGGAGACCCAACGGTGCAGGATTCCCCAGTAACCATAACTTCAGGTGTCCATGGGCTGTTGGGGGCTTCCTGTTTACCTTTCTCCATCATGGGAGAACTTTCCCTGGTTCAAACTGGTGCAGATTAGGAAAACAGAGCAGTCAACAAAGCCACTTGTTCCCCTCTTTACGAGACCATCTGGAGTCCACAGTTTTTCAGTTTCATCTGCACTATATTCCAACACTCCCCCAAATTAGCCAAATATTTGTTTTTTGTTCTTTATTTTTAACTTTCTTTGGTGGGGGAGGGGGTGGGACACTTCTGGTGTCTCTAGTCAGTCTTCTTTCTGAAAACTCTGAAGCAACCTTCTTAACGCAATATGCATAGGCTTGGGAACAATTATAATATTGTTAATTTAATAAACCTTTTTAAATATAATATATTGATACAATATTTGAACCTTCTTATATGTTTTGAATATATGTTCATTAAATTATATATTTTAGTACAATTATTGTTGTTGTTGTTGTTGTTTTGGGAGTACTGAGGATTGAACCCAGGGGCATCTACCTCTGAGCTACACCTGTAGCCCTATTTTATTTTTTATTTTGAAACAGGGTCTCACTAAGTTGCTGAGGCTGGCCTCGAACCTGTGATCTTCCTGTCTCAGGCTCCCAAGTACTGGGATTACAGGCATGTGCCACCACACCCAGCTATAATGATTTTTACTAATATAAAATGCCTGCTACAGATCATAATTGGCCAAGTTAGTCTTCCAAAGCCAAGGAATCATTCATATTAAGCTTGATGTCTGTCAGAAAGCCCAACATAATTCTCAATTTAGTTCATGGAAAAGCCAGGAGAGCCAGGCTGTGAGTTTACTGTTATGTGCAAGTAGAAGTAATTGACAAGGTCAAACAGAAGAAAGGCCTGCGCTGTTTCCAGCCAAGGCCAGAAGAGGATGGTAAAAATGAGGGGGAGAGAGAAGAAAGCAAAGCCATCAGCCATTTCCTCTGGGGAGGCTTAAGCTTTGAGGATGGAATGTTTCATTAGGTAAACAGAGATGACATCGAGGATGGAGTCCTGAGGCTATGCCCTCATCAGAGCAAGCAGTGGGGCGCAACATGGACAGTCAGAGGAGACACTGATGCCTCCAGGATGCGTTCAGTCTCCGTGTATCCTTGAGCAGTAAAACAGTCATTGCCACTACGTTCTGGCAAGTGTGGTGTGAGCTGAAGGAATGTGACTCAATTCCTAACCATGTCCTCTTCAGGCTCTCTCCAATCTACTTTTTCCCCATTCCTGTGAACTAGAGTGCAGAACGTGGTGAGCTGGCTCCAAACAACTGGACCAAGGCAATACCTTAGAGCTGGGATGTGGTAAAGTCACACATTGATGAACTCCAGTCCCTCAGGGATCACAGATCAAACCCACCTTCTAATTGTGGACAAATGGCTTCCCCCTGGATTGTTTTGTAAGGGAGAAATAAATTTCTATCTGTCTGAACTGCTGTATTTGGGAATCATTGTGAATCAGGTGTGCCTGCATCTTAATTACTACAGAAGGCTACAGGACCAATAGTATAAGATCTTTTTTTTTTATTTGGTGCATTGTAATCATACAACTTGATGGGTTTCAGGGTGGTAGAAGTATACACGCACACCACGGTCAATTAGCCCTCTCCCAATTCCCACCCCCATTCCCTCCCCCTTCCCTTTTTCTCATGCTCAGCATATTAGTTGACTTTGGTATATTTGCATATGTACATCCTGTGCATTAGGGTGTTTCCCTCTTCCCCCTCCCATCCCCCTCAGTTAGTTCTCCTTCTTTGCTCACCTGAGGTTTTCTCCATCTTTGTCTGGAGTCCCTCCTATGCCCTATTCTACCTAGCTTCTGCATATTAGGGAGAGCATACGACTTTTCACTTTTTTTTTTCTTGCAGTACCGGGGATTGAACGCAGGGGTGTTCTACCTCCGCGCTATACCCCCGGCCCTATTTTTTATACTTTATTTTGAAACCGGGTCTCACGAAGTTGCGGAGGGCCTCACTAAGGAGAGAGAGAGAGAGAGAGAGAGAGAGGAGGCTGGCCGCGAACCCGGATCCTCCGGTCCCCGCCTCCCAAAGTACTGGGATTACAAGCGTGTGCCACCATGCCCCACTGACTTTTCACTTTTTGTGACTGACTAATCTCACTAAGCATAATGTTCTCTAATTCTACCCACTTTCCTGCAAATAACGTAATTTGTTTTTTTTGATGGCTGCATAAAATTCCATTGTGTACATATCCCATAGTTTTGTAATCCATTCTTCTGTTGATGGGCATCTTGGCTGGTTCCATAGTTTGGCAATTGTGAATTGTGCAGCTATAAACACATGCATAAATCTGGTAATTTGGTTTCCATTCTTTTGGGTAGATGCCTAGAAGTGGTATTGCTGGGTCATAAGGTAGGTTCATTCCCATTCTTCTGAGGATCCCCCACACTGTTTTCCAAAGTGCTTGCACCAATTTGCAATCCCACCAACAGTGTATTAGGGTTCCTACTTCTCCACATCCTCACCAGCATTTGTTATTGTTTGAGTTTTTAATGATTGTCATTCTAATTGGGGTTAGGTGAAATCTCAGGGTAGTTTTGATTTGCATCTCTCTGATTGCTAATGATGCTGAACATTTTTTCATACACTTATTGGCCATTTGTATTTCTTCTTTTGTGAAGTGCCTATTTAGTTCACTTGCCTATTTTTTGATTGGTTTGTTTGTGTTCTTAGTGGTGAGTTTCTTGAGTTCTCTGTATATTCTAGATATTACTCCTTTATCAGAGGAGTAGCTGCCCAAAATCTTCTCCCATTCTGTCAGCTCTCTGTTGAGGTTTTTGATAGTTTCCTTCACTGTGCAGAAGCTCTTCAGTTCAATGCAATCCCACATATTGATTCTCTTTTTAACATCTTGTGCCTTTGGGGTCTTGTTGAGGAAGTGTTTGCTGTGCCTGTGTGTTGAAGAGTTGGACCTATGCCCTCTTCAAGCAGCTGCAAGGTCTCTGGTCTAATTTCCAGGTCTTTGATGCATCTTGAATTGACTCTTGTGCAGGGTGAGGAAATGGGGTTTATTTCCATTTTTCTGCATGTGGTTAACCAGTTTTGCCAACACCATTTGTTGAAGAGGCTATCTTTTTTCCAGTGTATGTTTTTGGCTCCCTTGTCAAAAATCAATTGGCTGTAAGTGTGTGGATTTGTTTCTGAGTCTTCAATCTCTTTGATTGCTGTTGGTCAATTTAAATTTTCTATATCTTCTTGATTCAACTTAGGAAGGTTGTACGTGTCTAGAAATTTGTCAATTTCTTCTAGGTTTTCCATTTTGTTGGAGTATATTTTTTCAAAGCAGTTTCTGATAATCCTCTGGATTTCTATGCTGTCAGTGGTAATAACGCCTTTTTCATCTCTTATTTTAGTAATTTGGGTTGATTCTCTCTTTCTTTTGGTTAGGTTGGCTAGTGGTTTATCTATCTTGTTTATTTTTTCAAGGAACCAGCTTTTGGTTTTATTGATTTTTTGTATTGTTTTCTTATTCTCTACTTCATTGGTTTCTGCTCTGATTTTAATAATTTCCTGTCTTCTACTGGCTTTGGGGTTAGAATGTTCCTGTTTTTCAAGGGCTTTGAGGTGTGTCATTAGATTATTTATTTGGTAATTTTCTGTTCTTATGTGGGCACTCAGTGCTATGAATTTTCCTCTTAATACTGCCTTCAGGGTGTCCCAGAGATTTTGATATGCTGTGTCTCTATTTTCATTTGTTTCTAGGAATTTCTTAATTTCTCCCCTTATTTCTTCTCTGACCCATTCCTCATTCAGCAGTGTGGTCTTCAGTCTCCACGTGTTTATGAGGTTTCTCTGGGTCTTCTTATAGTTGATTTCTAATTTCATTCCATTATGGTCTGAAAAGACGCAGGGGATTATGTCACATTTTTTGAACCTGCTAGTACTCACTTTGTGGCCTAGGATATTGTATATTTAGAGAAGGTTCCATGAGCAGCTGAAAAAAATGTGAATTCAGCTGTAGCTGGGTGGAATATTCTGTATGTGTCTACTAGGTCCATTTGGTTTATGGTGTTCCTTAGGTCTCAGGCATCTTTACTGACCTTTTGTCTTGATCGA
>PVJS01009274.1:11164-50886 GCA_004027185.1 Glis glis
CACCCCCGGCCCTATTTTTTATCCTTTATTTTGAAACCGGGTCTCACGAAGATGCGGAGGGCCTCACTAGGTAGCTGAGGCTGACCGCGAACCCGGATCCTCCGGTCTCCGCCTCCCAAGTACTGGGATTACAAGTGCGTGCCACCACGCCCAGCTGTCTCTTCTGATAAGTTTAGGTTTGAAGTCTAATTTGTCTTATATCGTAATTGCTACTCCTGCTTGTTTTAGGGTTCTGTTAGCGTGGATTACCTTGCTCCAACCCTTCACTTTTAGTTTGTGCGTATCTTTACTTATAAGGTGTGTTTCTTGCAGTCAGCATATAGATGAATTGTGATTTTTAATCCATTTTGCCACCTTATGTCTTTTGATTGGGGAGTTGAGGCCATTTCTATTCAGTGTGATTATGCAGAGATGGGTTTTAATTCCTAACATTTTGAGACTTAATTTCTGTTTCAGGTAATGTTTGTTCTTTGCCTAGTTGTTTGTTTGATGGAAATCACTGTTTCTCTGGTTCTGGCGTTTCCTTATTATTTCATCTTTGTAATTAATCTCTTTGAGTATTTTCTCTAGTGTTGGTTTGGAAGACATAAAGTCTTTCAGCTTCTGTTTGTCATGGAAGGTTTTTATTTCCCCATAAAATTTGATAGATATCTTTGCTGGGTAGACAAATCTTGGCTGGAAGTTGTTTTCTTCCCGAGTTTGGAATATGTCGCTCCACACCCTCCTGGCTTTCATGACTTGGTTTGGAAGGTCGGGAGTGATACTTATTGGTTTGCTTCTGAATGATACTTGGTCTTTTACTTTTGCTGCCTGTAAGATTCTCTCCTTGGTCTCTACATTTGATTATTATATGGCATGGTGAACCTCTTCTCTGAGCTTGTCTAGTAGGGGTTCTATATGTTTCCTGTACTTGTGTGTCTACCTCTTTTTCTATATTTGGAAATTTTTCTTTTTTTCTTTTTAAAAATTTCTTATGTATTACATTTTTTGGTGCATTGTAGTTATACATTTTGGTAAGTGTCAGGGTATCAGAAGCATGCATGCACACATTGCTCATTTATCCCTCCCTCAAATCCCACCCCATTTCCTCCCCCTTCCCTCCTTTCCATGTTCAGCATAGTGATCAACTCTGATAAGTTTGTTTATATACATCATGAGCATTAGTGTATTTCCCTCTTCCCCCCCATCTCCCTCAGTTAGGTCACCTTCTTTGCTCAACTAAAGTTTTCTCCTTCTTTGTCTGGAGTTCCTTCTAAGTCCCATTCTCCCTAGCTTCCACATATTAGGGAGAACTTCTGCCAACACAGAAGTTCGGGTCTGTGTCGCGCGTGGAACAAGTTGCTGCTCGCCTTCACTCCTGCTACTCTGCAGCTGCTGGATTCACAACAGGTTGCTGGTGTCTCCACTGGTCTTGTGCAGGAACCACAATTGTGGTAGTCGCCAGCAAAGTCCTGCCATGATGGCGCCGCTGCAGCCGCTGTAGCCACCACCATTTGGTCTCTTGAGCAAGGAGCAAGCCGCTGCTTGCTTTCGTCTCTGCTGATCTGCAGTTGAACTCACAACAGGTCTCTGGCTTCTCTGCTGGCGGTGTGTGGAAGCCACATTACCAGTAGTGGCCGGCGTGGTCCGGCCAAGATGGCACTGCTGCCGTTCCTTAGGTAAGGTGCTTGAAGACTGTCAAATTCTCGACATTCCTAATGGTTTCCAAATTTTTTTTATTTTGATAACTGTACTTAATGTAAACAGTTTTTCTTTTAACTCTATGTTTTGTGTTTCATGCATTTAAAAAGAGTCTGAGCAAGTTTCATCAGCTTCATAGCTGGCACATAAAAGGTTAATGTGCCCTGGTATTGCTGTGGCTTGCCAGAAAATTTTTGAATATTACTTCTCTGAATAGATTATTGATTCCTTTGGTTTCAGCTTCTATTACCTCTACTATGCCTATTATTCCCAGGTTTGCTTTGTTAAGATTGGCTGAGATCTCTTCAATGTCCAATTCATGCTGTCGAATTGTTTTTTTCTAAATTATATACTATGCATTCATTTTTGGAGAGGTCATCTTCTAAGCATGAGATTCTGTTTTCCATGTGGTCTAGTCTATTGTTGATGGTCTGTATTGATGCCTTCATTTCAATTATTGCATCCTTCACTTCCTTCAGAGCTTGGTCTCCTTCAGTGATTGGGATCCTATCCTGGTGCCTCTCACTACCTGTGCAAGCGACCAGTGCCGCTATTGCCCCTCTCACTGCAAGCGTGGGTCTCCGCATTCTCCACTTGGGCTGTCCTTATGTCTCTCTCTGTCTATACCTATGGCGGGTGTCACGAGCAGGGGGCCCGGGCTTGTGTCTCTCTTTGCCTACAGAAGAGCAGATGTCACTTTGACCCAATTCTTTGCAAACACGAACTCCACGTTTTCCACACAGAGGGCTGGTGTGTTCAATTTTTCCCCAGGTACCACAGCTATATGTCCTGTGGTGCTCCCCGGGGACTCTACAAGGGTGCTGCTACCCACGGGCTGCAAGTCTGTCCCACCCAAATGTCACTAGGGACTGTTTGCTTATCCACACATCTACCACGTCCCACAGCAGACCCTCCTCCCACCTCCATCAGGGCAATCCGCACCGTCTCAGACCCCACGGGTCCCTGTGGCCGCGCTGGGTGGTCTCCCCCTAGGGCGGCTCATTGACTTCCAGTCTCGTTGAGCACTGCTCTTAATCTCGGGGGGGGGGGCTCAGTCGCTGCCACGGGTTCTGGTCAGGCCTCAAGGCACTGGAGACTCTGCCGAGCGTGGATCGAACTGCTACTCGCTTTTGTCGCTGATGCTCTGCAGTTGCTGGTTTTACAACAGGTCCCTGGCTTCTTTGTTGGTGGCCTGCAGAAGCCACAATGCCAGTAGCCGCCAGTGCAGTCTGACCAACTTCTGCCAACGCAGCAGTTCAGGTCTGTGTTGTGCGTGGAGTGAGTTGCTGCTCACCTTCACTGCTGCCATTCTGCAGTTGCTGGATTCACAACAGCTCACTGGCATCTCCATTGGTCTTGTGCCAAGTGGCGCCACTGCAGCCGCTGCCGTTTGGTCTCTTTTCATGTCAGGATCTTCTAAGGTGCTTTTGAAACATGGATCCCTGGGCCTGAGCCCTACCTTCAATTTTTTTTCTAGTGTAAGATCTTACTCATTTGTTGATTTTTTTCACCATAACCTCCAAAATGCTAGGGTCAATATTTTAACAAATGAGTGCTAATGGATTTTTAATATCCATTTGTCTAAATATATGATCCAATATCTTAGGGTGGATAGATTACGGCGACAGTATCCCTTATTGAGTCTTTAGTGCCCTACCAAATATTAACAAGGGGACACATGTACATTGGAACAGAGACCTAAGCCTTCCTCCTCTCCCCTCCCAGAGGTGTCCCTTGTGACATTCATGTCCCTAGTACACAAAGGTACAGTAGATAGGAGAATGCAGAGATTAGCTAACAGTCTCTGATGCCTCAGTTCCCAGATGCTAGCAATGCCCCTTAAAATTCCCCTTTATTTATTGACCTTGTTGTTCCTGCCATGGACACCTCCTTAAAGGCTTTTCATGTTTAGCCCTTGTTTTCTTCTTGTTGTTTTCTTTCTTCTTCATTTCCTCCTCCTCCTTTTTTTATTTATTTATTCATTTATTTATGTGTTTATTTATTTATTTATTTTGATACTGGGGAGTGAACCCCGGGGCATTCTACTTCCAAGTTACACTCTCAGCCCTTTTTATTTTTTATTTTGAAACAGGGTCTCACTGATTTGCTGAGGGTCTCACTAAGTTCCTGAGACTGGCTTCAAACCTGCGATACTCCTGTCTCTGCCTCCCAAGTGCTGGGATTACAAAAGTGCACTACCACGCCTGCCCTGCTTAGCCCTTGTTTTCATCTTCTGTCCTCTCTCTCAATGGAGGAAAATCCCTCTTTCTGTTATTTTGTTTTCCGTTTGAAGTTCTTCCCTTGTACATGGGCAGCTCCATGTAAAATGACCACCTCTCCTTAGAAGTACTCTCTAGTTTGATGTTTGCTGCACAGATTCCTTGATAAATATTGATAATGGGTTTTGCATCATGGAAACCCCAAATGTGTTGTTCTTCCCTTTAAATACTTCTTGCCTAGATAATGAACAATGTTAATCCTGGAAAATAAAGGTAAAATAAGTTATTTATTAAAATGTTTGTGTCCTCAAGATCCCCTACTTATATGTTTTTCTTTTTAAATTTTTTCATACTTTCATTGGCGCAATGTAATTATACATCAGAATGAGATCCTTACTTATATTTCAAGTTATTTATTCATTCAAAAGACACTTGCTGTGTGTTTGTAATTGCCAGGCATTGTTCTAGGCATTGAGGATGGAATGAGAATGAGGTAAAGCTAAAATAGTATGTATTTTCTCTGTGTGTGTGTGTGTGTGTGTGTGTGTGTGTGTGTGTGTGTGTTTTGCTGGGGATTGAACCCAAGGGCATTCTACCTCTGACCTACACTCCCAGCCATATTTTATTTTTTATTTTGAAACAGGGTATCACTTAGTTGCTGAGGCTGGCTTCAAACCCACGATCCACCTTTCTCTGCCTCCCAACTACTGGGATTGCAGGTGTGTGCCACCACACCTGGCATGATATATATTTTAGCAGGTAAATGCTCAAGTATTACTGCTCCAGAGCATATATTGAAATGGTAAATTGCTTGCACCTACATATAATGAACATATATTATTTGTGTGTGTGTGTGTGTGTGGTACCAGGGATTGAACCCAGGGGAATTCTACCTCTGAGCTACACCCCCAGCCCTATTTTTTATTCCTTATTTTTGAAACAGGGTCTCACTAAGTTGTGGAAGGCCTCACTAAGTAGCTGAGGCTGGCTGCAAAACTGCGATCCTCCTGTCTCAGCCTCCCAAGTACTGGGATTACAAGCATGCGCCACCACATCCGGCTTAATGAACATATTTTAATAAGATAATGAAGGCAATCTTTGACAATTAAATAACACAAATATTAGGTATTTTGAAATAAGTGCTAAGCATGCAAGCACATTCATGTATATACTTATTACTGTGAATAGTCTTGCTCCTTTGAAGTTTATAATCTAGTAGCTAGAAAACAATGTAACCTCAGAATTCAGTCTTATGGAAATTATGGTCCTGAATTCAAACATACTTTTGTTGAAGGTCTAATTTACCTTCCATTTGATATGATTAGATGCCCTCCTGAGAGGCTCCAAGTTGCTGGAGGTATTTCCTTTGATCGCTTAAGAAGAATTAGATATTGTTTACTAACTCTTGTCATCTTCCAACCATGGGACACCTATCCATTTTTATACCCTCAAGCTTCTTAATCCTTTATCTATGAATACAACCTTGGGTTTCATGCTTTTCAAAATCCTTTCTCAACTCAAAACAAATGTATTTCTATTTGTACTCTATTATATTGCTGTTATGGATTTTTAGGAAGCTTTTCATTCAGTGGGAATTTATTTATTTATTTATTTGCTTATTTACTTTTGTTGTTCTGGAGATTGAACCCAGGCGTGTTCTACCTCCAAGCTATACCCTCAGCCCTATTTTATTTTTTATTTTGAAACAGGACCTGCCCAAGTTGCTGAGGCTGGCCTTGAACCTGTGATTCTCCTGTCTCAGCCTCCCAAGTACTGGGATTACTGGGATTACAGGTGTGTGCCACCACGCCCAGCTAACTGGAATTTATTTTAATGTATCATAAGAAGTTGGGTTTTTGCTTTTTTTGTTTTTTGTTTTTGTCTCCACATGGTTTATACATATTCCCAGTATCGATTACTTGGGAAAAATCCATTCTCTCAGCCCGAATTTTAAAAGCTACCTTCTATATTAAATAATTCTGTTTCTGAGCACTCTATTGTATTTTTTTGTTCGCCAATAATATATTATTTTACTTACTTTCATTTTATAAAACATTTTACTATCTAATAAAGCAATTCACATTCATTCCTCTTCTTATTCAAATGTTTACTGCAGAGATAAACAGAAAGTGGATTAGTAGGTGCTTGGGGCAGGGCGTGGGAATAGAGATTAGCTGTCAATTAGAGGGGGGGAAGAGAAAGACAACAGAATAGACAGAGGAGACTCCTTGGTTAATCTTTACACCTTACTAATCAAAGTCTTTGTGAATGGGTCCAGAAATTTGCATTTTTAAAATTTATTTATTTATTTATTTTTGCGATACTGGGGATTGAACCCAGGGGTATTCTAGCTCCAAGCTACACCACCAGCCCTATTTTTTATTCTTTATTTTGAAACAGGGTCTCACTAAGTTGCGGAGGGCCTCACTAAGTAGCTGAGGCTGGCCGTGAACTTGGATCCTCCTGTCTCAGCCTCCCAAGTACTGGGATTACAAGTGTGTGCCACCACACCCGGCAAGAAATTTGCATTTTAAACCAATTCACAAAACGATTCTTAGCTCACTGAAGTTTGAGAAAAATTACTTGACATATTAAAAAAATACTTCATGATAAAGAAAATACCTTAAGAAAGTGAGGGAAGTGTTAGGACTTTTCAGTAAATACTTTTGTAAATAGACTGCCTTTTTTTTTTAAAGACTGAGTTGCTGCCACCTTCTGACTATTGGGCATAATGCTGCTATGAATTTAGGTGTACAAATATCTGTTGGAGTCCCTACTTTTCCTCTCTGCTTTTAACTTTGCTTGGGAGACTCTTAGATTTGAGATCAGGAAGGACCTGACACAGGTGTTCTGTCAAGAGCTTCTTCTAAAATGCAGGTCCCAGCATGGTGCGGTTGCGAACACCTGTAATCCCAATACTTGGGAGGCTAAGAGGATCAGGAGGATCACAGGTTCAGGGACAGCCTCAGCAATTTAGTGAGACGCTCAGCAACCTAGTGAGACCCTGTTTCCAAACAAAAAATAAAAAGGGCTGGGGGTGTAGCTCAAAGGTAGAATGCCCTGGGTTCAATCCCCAGTACCACAAAAAAAGAAAGGAAAAGGAAAAGAAAAGAAAAAGAATAATGCAGTTCCCAGGCAGGACTTCATTACAAGCACAAAAATTGTTTATAATAAAGAGAATTGGGATGAGCTATGGGCTCTTTACTAGAACAGTATATATTTCAGATGGATAATTAAGTGATATTTTGAAAGAAAATTAATTTATAAAAGAAACAAGAAGTATTTTTAAAAATAAATTTTAGGCTGGGTGTGGTGGCACATGCTTGTAATCCCAGTACTTGGGAAGTTGAGACGAGAAGGATCACAGGTTCGCGGCCAGCCTCACTTAGTGAGGCCTCCGCAACTTAGTGAGATCCTGTTTCAAAAGAAAGAATAAAAAATTAGGGCTGGGGTGTAGCTTGGAGCTAGAATGCCCCAGGGTTCAATCCCCAGTGCAGCAAAAATTAATTAGTTATTTTTAGAATTAGGCTTCGATGGCCAATAACCATATAATAATGAGGTTGCCTCAGTGAAAAAGGGAAAAATTAAAGTTATATTTTTCAAATTGGCAACAATTATGATACTTTACAAACTCCATGCATCTTGTGAAAGTATGAAGTGAGCAACCTCTTTTGTGTGTGTGTTACTAGGGATTGAACCTAGGGACATTCTACCTCTGAGCTACACCACCAGCCCTTTTTCATTTTTTGTTTGGAAACAGAGTCTCACTAGGTTGCTGAAAGCCTCACTACATTGCTGAGGCTGTCCTCAAACCTGCAATCCTCCTGTCTCAGTCTTCCAAGTACTGGGTGTGTGTGCCACCATGCCAGGCACAATCATGTGTTGTTGTTGTTTTTAATCAGAAAGAAATTGAGCTACATCCCCAGAACTATTTTTATCTTTTATTTTAAAAACAAAGTCTCACTAAGTTGCTGAGACTGGCTGCAAACCTGAGATCCTCCTGTCTCAGCCTTCCAAGTACTAGTGAAGCTTCGCGCGGCACCTGTTAAACACCATTCCTGGTTAAGTACCTTCCTTATTTTCTATAAAACCTGCACACCAATCCATGCATTTCTCACCTTTTGCATCCCTAACTGTTCATAAAACTTTGTCATATGTCTGCTTCTCTACTGAAGCAAAAAGAGAATCTATTTACCCTGGCTTGGGGACTGAGGCAGGAGGATGGAAAGTTTGAAGCCAACCTTGGCAATATAGGGAGACTCTGTCTCAAACTACAATAATAAAAGGGGGTTGGGGTGTAGCTTAGTGGTAGAACACTTTCCTGGCATGTTCAAGACTCTGAGTTCCATCCCCAGAACCACAAAAGAAGGGACAGAGGCCATTTAGTTTCTTAAATTTGTAGAAAGTCTATTTAGATAGAAATACATCAGACTTGTTTTTAAGTTAAAAATTTTATATAAAGGAAAAATGAAAAGGGACTTGGGTCATCTTCAAGCCAAGATGGAGTAATATGGACCTGATTTACCTTCCCACCTTCCCACCTGAAACACACACACACACATACACACACTTGAAAAATTATTTTCAAGACAGCCATGGCCACCCCCGGAAGTTTCTTTGGACTTCTGGTTTCCCTGCCAATCACGAGTCCAGGGACAGAAAGCAAAGCTGTCTGCCAAGATCTCGCCCCTCCCACTCCACTGCCAGGGCTGACAAGATTCAGCTACTGTTCTGGGTCTTCCTCCTGCTCCTCTGCCCACAGTGCTCCTGCTCCTGCTCCTGCAGTGCCAGCTTCACACCTTCCTTAGACAGCAGCCACCCTCCCAGTCACCCAGGAGTGCCCGACCAGCCCACGCCCCTGCAGGCCTCACTGGGAAGGAGTACCAAGTTTAGATGGAGCAGGATTAGATACCGATTTCCATCTTGCTTCTCCAGAATATAACCTTAGGTTTTGGGGGTTCTGGGGGCGTGGTAATATGGGATCAAACCCGGACTTTGTGCCTGTTAGGCACATGCTCTACCACTGAGCTCCATTCCCAATCCAAAACCTTAGTTTGTTGTTGTTGTTGTTGTCATTCTTGTTGTTGTTCTTGTTCTTGTTTTTGGAGGGGGGGATACTGGGGAATGAACCCAGAGGCATTATACCTCTGAGCTACACTCCCAGCCCTTTTGATATTTTGTTTTGAAACAGACACTCACTAGGTTACTGAGAGTCTCACTAAGTTCTGAGACTGGCAACGAACCTGAGATCCTCCTGTCTCAGCCTCCCAAGTACTAGCATTACAGGGGTGCACCACCATGCCCGGCTAAACCTTAGTTTTTGAACAAAGAAAATCAGATGGAGTTCACACCATAGGGACTGAAGTTAGTGGCTACATGTCCAGCTTTGACAATACATTCATTTCTGAGAAGATGGTTTTCTTTTAATCAATATGGAAGAACAGGTACAAGAACAAGAAGATTAGGAAGATATATATTCCTGGCACAGATACATAGGTTATAAACTGGAAGACATCCTGGAATCCATCAACAGTATCAACTCCAGACTAAGCAAAAGTGGCCACTTACGAATTCTGCTTGGGGCATTTGAAGCTCATATTTGAAACATACAAGAAAGCAACTTTGATAGAGGCAATTTCTGGTCTGTGGTTAATATACTGGCGTTGATGGTAGTATCAGCCACTCAAGTGTATATGTCGGAGGGTCTATTTGGGAATAAGAAGAAAAATAGAACTTAAACTCCAAACAAATTATCACTCAAAAAAGAAGTGGAAAAATATACTGAACTGTTACAGTCAAGACCTTGAGTAGTCTTTCCCAAAATGTTTTCATGTGTGAAATAAGTGTAATTTTAATATAAAAGGAAAGTCTTCGCTTTCTGTACAAGTAATCTGATTGATCCAGTGGTACTTAGGTGAAAACAGGAAAATTTGTAAAATATAGATTTAATTGAATGAAGCCATATTAATAACTGCATTTTCCCAAGTTTAAAAAAATTTTGCAAATGTCATAGATGATTTTAATAAATAAACACTGGGCCTAAACACAACACCAAACAATCTGATTTGAAAGGTTCTCTTACCCAGAAGTTTCTTTGTACATGTGGCAGTTACAAATTAATTATAGGAATATTCAATATGTTAAATTGTAAATCCTCTGAGAATTGCCCACTTATGAATTGAATGTCATAATTTCTCTACTCATATATACTTCTACAGTGTAAACAGAAGCATAGCTTTGAAATAAAATAGCATTTTTGATATTTTTAATCAAATATATTTCAATGTAAAATATCAACAAGAAGTATTAATTCTGTATACTTAGCCTACATTCCCCAAAGTTGACATTTTGATAATTCTTAAAAACGCCAAGTCACCAGGCATGGTGGCACATGTCTGTAATCCCAGTACTTGGGAGGTTGAGACAGAGGATCGCAGGTTTGAGTCCATCCTCAGCAATTTAGTGAGACCTTTTTTCAAAAAAAAAAAATAGGGCTGGGGGTGTGGCTCAGAGGTAGAATGTCCCTGGGTTCCATCCCCAGTACCACAAAAATGCAGTCGTACTTTTCCTCATACCATTTAAAATTACTCCCCTAAAAATAAAACTGAGGCTTAAATATAAGAAGACATGTATGAGGCATTTAGGTTAAAAATTACAAAATACTGATGAGATAAATTACGGAAGATGAATAAATGCTCACAAACTGGAAAATGCAACATGATAAAGATGTCGATTCTCTTCAAACTAATATATAAACTTATTGTAATTACTATTAAAATCCCAGAACTTTAAAAAATATAGAGAAATTTACTCTCAACTTTTTTATGGAAAGGCAAAAAAGTTAAAATAATTTTTTAAAGTGAGAGAAATCACCCTACTCAATTTTAAGTATGAGGAAGAAAAGATAGTAGGGAACTTGAATAAAATATTTGTAAGCTACTTGTCTAACCAGAGATTTATATACTGAATATGTAAGGAACTCTCAAAACTCAAAAGTTAAAAAGCAAGCAACTAAATTTTAAATTAATTAGATTAATTATTTGTCTAATTCAATCAGAAAATGATAAAAAGACATGAGAAGACATTTTGTAGAAAGGGATAGACAGATGGCAAAAAAGACGTGAAATGACGTTTGGCAGCGTTAGCCTTTAGGGGGACACAAAACTACAAAAAGACCTGGGTGTGATGGCACACGCCTGTAATCCCAGTACTTGGGAGGCTGAGACAGGAGGATCGCAGGTTTGAAGCCAGTGCACCCTAATTTAGTGAGACCCTATTTCAAAATAAAAAATAAAATAGGTCTGGGGTGTAGCTCAGTGGTAGATCACCCCTGGATTCAATCCCCAGTACCACCAAAAAAAAAAAGGTACATACATGTTAACGGGAATTAAAATGGGTCTCTGACAATTGTGTATTTGAAGCTACTAAGATAGTTATGTGGATTATACATAGATGCCAAATCTGTGCCGATACGGAACATAGTTCAAAAGTAAAGTTGGAAATGGAAACCTCTAGCTTTCCCAGGGATTAGCCAATCCTTTTTTCTTGGGAGGAAGGAAAAGGAGAGGTTTCTCTAGGTCCTGGCCTTTGAGTCAATACTGCTGCTCGATCGTGGAAATAATGTGAGGAAAAGGTTAAAATGTGGGGTGCATTCGCTACTGACACCATTCTCAGTACTGAACAGTATTCTGATTAAGGGGAAAAGGTGTCAAAAGTCAAGAGACACAAGTGCCATATTGTCACAAGGAACATTTCTGGTAAGAATGTAAAATTGTATACAGTGGCCAGGCATAATCCCAGTAATGGGATTATATACAATGGCCAGGCGTAATCCCAGTATTTAGGAGGCTGAGACAGGAGGATTGCAGGTTCATGGCCAGCCTCAGCAATTTAGTGAGGCCGGCTACAACTTAGTGAGACACTGCTTCAAAATAAAAAATAAAATAGTGCTAGGGGTGTAGCTCAGAGGTAGAATGCCTCTACCTCTGAGGTTCTGGGGTTCCATCCCCAGAACCACACACACACACACACACACACACACACACACACACACACGATATACATTTGGATGACAATTTGGCAGTTTCTTAGAAAGCAAAGCATGGACTTACCATACAACACAGCAGTCATGCTCCTAAGTGTTTGCTCAACTAACTTTTTTTTTTTTACGGTACTGGGGATGGAACCCAAGGGCATTCTACCTGTGGGCTACACCCCTAGCCTTATTTTTTATTCTCTATTTTGAAACAGGGTCTCACTAAGTTGCAGAGCGCCTCACTAAGTAGCTGAGGCTGGCCGCGAACCTGAGATCCTCCTGTCTCAGCCTCCCAAGTACTGGGATTACAAGCATGCGCCACCACACCTGGCTCTCAACTAACTTTAAAAGTTATCTTTACATAAAAACTTACATGTGAATGTTATAGCAGCTTGTTAATAATTCCCTAAAACTGGGAGAAACCAAGGTTTCTTTCAATAGTGAATGGAGCTGGGCATGGTGGTGCACGCTTATAATTCCAGTACTTGGGAGGATGAGACCGGAGGATCCGGGTTTGCGGCCAGCCTCAGCTACTTAGTGAGGCCCTCCGCAACTTAGTGAGACCCTGTTTCAAAATAAAGAATTAAAAAATAGGGCTGGGGGTGTAGCTCGGAGGTAGAATGCCCCTGGGTTCAATCCCCAATACTGCAAAAAAAAAAAAAATAGATGAATGGATAGACAAATGTTTGTACCTCCATGCTATGGAATACTATTTTGCAATTATAAGGAACTAGCTATCAATCTGTGAATGAATATTAAATGCTATTGCTTAGTGAAAGAAGGCAGTCTGAGAAAGCTACAGATTGTATGATTCCATTTTTCCATTATGAAAAAGTCAAAACTATAGAGACAGAAAAGCAACCAGAGGTTGACCAGAGGTTGCAAGTGTGTGTGACGGGGGCTTGTTGACTAGATGAAGTACACGAAATTTTTTTAGGACCATGAAGTATTCTGTATGATACTGTGGTGGTAGTTACATAGCATTATTCAATTGTCAAAACCAAACACAAAGAATCAGCCGGGTGTGGTGGTGCATGTCTGTAATCCCAGTACTTGAGAGGCTGAGACAGGAGGATCACAGCTTTGAGGACAGCCTCAGCAACTTAGAGAGACTTTCTGCAACCTAGTGAGAACCTGTTTCAAAAAAGAAAAAAAATTTAAAAAAAAACAAGCACAAAGAGTGAACATTGATATGTGTAATTTTTTGAAAATTAGCCAGGAGGATGAGAGAATCCCAGTATGGAAGGCAGTCCCTAAGAATCTAACTGTATTATAAATGTAGGACATAACCTTACTGAAGAGGGTGTAGAAAAAGTGGTGTTAACATGTAACTGTGGAAATTTCTGGAAACGATAAGACTAAAGGCAAAGGAACTGTAGGTAAGAACTGTACTCTAAGTGACAAGGTTGTTTTCCCTGGGGGTATGCGATAGTTAATCTAATTTGTCAACTTGACTAGTTCATGACACACCCAAGATCATGTGACTTTGGGTGTGTAACAGCAGATTACTTTGGGTGTGTAACAACCTAAATGTAGGCAGCAGGGTTCTGATAGGTGCAGGACTTAGATAAAAGAAGGAGAAAGCTGCGTAGAGGGATGCGAGACTCTTTCCAAAGAAAACGCATCTGCTCTCATCTGAGATCGTCGGCCTCCAACTTCGCCATTTCTCTGAAGAGCTTCTTGATCTTCTGCTCTCATCTGAGATCGTCGGCCTCCAGCCCTTCGAACTGAAACTTCACCATCGTTTCTCTGAAGAGCTTCCTGATCTTCACATCTTGGAGTGGACTGAATTAGTGGTTGCTCCGATCCTAAGATTCCAGCTCTTAGACGGCTCGACCAGCTACTGGTTCCTCTGACTCTCCACGTGCAGTCGGAACTCGGGACTACATTGTAAGCTGATCTGATAAATCCCTTTTTCCATATACTCATTGTGTGAATTCTGTTAGTCTAGTGAACCCTGACCAATACAGGGTATGAGTTCAATCTGAAACTGCTGTTTCTGTATACCAGAACTCAGTAAGTAAGTAAATGAATGGTACATGATGGGAGCCAGGATTCCCACCACTCCAGGGAGAGGTTGCTGCTAAACAGAGGGAAGGAGAGAATAAACTATGTGGTTTAGAGTTGGAGATGTCGGTATGAAATCACTTAACATAAATATTGGTTGATATTTGGACAGATATGTGGTTCTGCACAAGTTGGCCTCTATTTATACATTTCCTAGCTCTGCCTTCTGAGAGGGCCTGGAAGGAGAGACACCCAGCAGTAACAAGAGCACCCAGATAATGACTTGTAAGCACTGCTCTCCCATGAAAAGAGCCAGGCTTCTTGAAGACATGGCTAATTTTAGGGTAGAGGCAAGGAATATGCAAAATGCTTGAAACATCAGTGCCAGGAGGTAAAAAGGAGTTCAAAATCAAGCAGTAGCCGGGCGTGGTGGCACACGCTTGTAATCCCAGCACTTTGGGAGGTGGAGACCAGAGAATCCGGGTTCGCGGCCAGCCTCAGCTCTCTCTCTTCTGTCTCTCTCTCTCTCTCTCTCTCTCTCTCTACTTAGTGAGGCCCTCCGCAACTTCGTGAGACCCGGTTTCAAAATAAAGTATAAAAAATAGGGCCGGGGGTGTAGCGCGGAGGTAAAATGCCCCTGGGTTCAATCCCCAGTACCGCAAAAAAAAAAAAAAATCAAGCAGTAATAATAATATTGAGAGTATGTCAAAGGGAACAGGGGACAACTGAAAAAATTCCTAATGGTCAAAGCTGGAACAATTTGAACATCAAAACTACATAAATTAGCATTGAATTATAATACAAAATACAAAATAAATACCTACAAGTCTATACTAATATAAACAAACATTTGAATAAATAGATAAATGGGGGAGAAAAGACAAATCTTCCATACAGACAATTTATGGTTATACTACCCCTCAAGTGTGTAGGTAGAGCATCAACTTCCACCCATTGTGGGGTAGCTTGCTTACAACAGTATGAAAAAGTGAAGAAATTAAAAACTAACTTTACAATGGGGAAAAGTGACAGGTATTACTTACGCAAGACCATCAACCCAGAAACAATACAGGTACTTTTATTCAAGTGCTCTCTTATTAATCTCTTCCTTTCTTTTCCCATTGCTGTTATTCTATTTCCCATCTTCATTGTCTTGCCTAGATTATACATATTACAGTCACACAGGCTATGTAACTTTATTCTCTCTCTCCTAAAATCTAATGTATCTATCATTATCATATTAATCTTCCAATAGTACTTTTTCATATAATATTTGCAAATCTTCAGATTACCTCCCATTATCTTTGTACTGATTTCCTATTGCTGCTGTAACAAATTTCCGCACCTTGGTGGCTTTAAACAACACACATTTATTCTCTTACAGTTCTGCAGGTCAGAAGTCTAAAATTAATTTCACTGGGCCGAATTGAAGGTGTTAGAAGCACTTTGCTCCCTCCACAGCCTGAGGATTCAGGCTTTTGGGGGGGGGGGGCTGGTCTTTGTTGTTGTTTTGCCTTTTCGAGCTTCTAGAGCTACATTCGTTGGTTTATGGCTCTTTCCTGCATACTCAAAGCCAGCATCATGACATAGTATGTCAATCTGTTACATCGCCTTTGTCTGCTATAATCAAATCTCTCCATGCCTCTGGCATTTAAGACCAACCCAGATAATGTCTCTATTCACAAGATTCTTAATTTAACCAGATTTGCCTAGTCCCTCTTACCATACTTTGTAACCATTCGCCAGTTCGGGGGAGTAGGACGTCAAAATCATTGGGGGAAAAAAACCTATACAAATTATCCTAGTACTCAAAGGTTCCTATCATCTTTCTACAACCGTATTTCCGCCTACTCTTATAAATGTATTTCTTCCTGTTTCTAGTATCTTCTTCTTCTGTTCAAATCTTAATTATTGTAATGGACCATACATCAAGTTCAAGATTTTAAGTCTTCTTTCACAGGAGCCTGCACTGATTACTTCAGACAGTAGAGATATATTCCTCTCTTAGGGTATTATATTATTGTTCTATATCTAATACCTTGGATAGCAAAGGCACATCACTTTCATTTATGCCTTACCTTAAGCAATTGTGCCTGACACAGTTCCTTACTTGGGGAAGTTTTTCAGTCGTTTGCCTGTAAGTATCTTCTGCTTATCAACCCCTCGATTATTACTCTGCTCTCATAATAGGCCACCTTGCAGCAGTAATCTCATTACAGTTCTCTCCACTAGGGCCAATAGCCTAATTAACCACTCTAGATTACTGAGCCTGCCTTTCAACTTTTATAATCTATGGGCAGGTGACTGACATGGGAAATAAGACTACAAAAAATATTTAAATGTGTTTTTAAATCTGTGCAAATTAAACCAATATAATTTGCCACACATTAAGTGAAGTTCATAGACATTATCATACTACACAGGCATCGGGCATGAAAGGATGCTACACAGAAAAAAAAAACATGCTGAGAGGTACAGAAGCCTAAAAGGAAGATAGGATGCAGAAGTCCGGCAGGGCGCAAATGGGAGATGTGTATTGAGGGCAAGATCCATTCAAGGGGAGGGAATAGGGCAGTGGACTGAGGAGGGGAGAGAGCAGAGGGTAGGAGAAAGGGTAAGGAGGTTCAGGAGCCCATCCTCCCAGCCCTGCCTCCACCCCCCATTCCTCCTCTTCTGGGCCCCAGCTTCCTGCACCCAGCAGAAGGAGCGGTTAGTGTGTTCAGTCAGAGAGCTCAGCCCACGTTCTCATACAGAACATGGAGTTCCTGAACCAGCCTGAGCTGGGAGAACACGAGAGGGAGCTCAGAGCCTGCAGCTCTCACGTCCCTGGCTCAGACAAGCCCCAGGGCCTACGCCAGCCCTCGGACCAGGTTCAAACCCAGAAGACCACCGGGGCCAGATGTGGCTGAGCTGAGTTTCCTACCTAAAGGATGTATAAGAGGAGGGCGGAAATGTCAGCAGCGAGGTAATGAGCGCAGTTGCTTGCTCCAGTTGTTCTCCAGAAAGCAGCAAATGTACCAGCTTGTTTTCCCAGGAGAGCATGGGGGTGTTTCCTTTTCCTGTACCTATGCCAGCACTGTGGTTTTGGTTTTTGTTTTAGGTATGGGGATTGAACCCAGCGGCATTCTACCTCTGAGCTACACCCTTAGCCCTTTTTATTTTTATCTTTGAAACTGAGCCTAAGTTGCTGAGGGTCTAAGTTGCTGAGGTTAGCCTTGAACCTGTGATCCTCCTGACTCAGCCTCCCAAGTACTGGGACTACAGGCTTGAGCCGCCACACCTTGCTCTTCTCTTCTTTTTTTCCTTGCAAATTGGACAGGATCAAAAATGATATTATGTTGTTTTTACTTATATTACATTTAATAGGAAGAAAAACATTTTGAATGTTTAATGACTATATTTCTCCTTTGTTTAATTTTCTGTTTGCATCCCTTGCCTTTTTTTCTATAGGTTTGTTCATCTTTCTCTTATTAAACTGAAAGATTTCTTTATATATTCAATATATCAACCCTTTGACAGCCCTATACATTAGAAATTATTTTTATTTTTCAATTGTGTACGTAGCACAGTGCCATGATCTAATTATAATAGAAAATGACAACTATCATTTAATCTTCAAAACAATCTCATGATATAAAGTTTATTCAGGAGTATTCCAGAAGTCTTTCTGCGTAGTTATGGGCAAGTTTCCTTTTTTTCTATGAAACAAAGATGAGTGGCTAAATGTGTGGCCTATGGAATCAGAATGTCCTTGCTTGATCCTAGGGGACCAGGTACATTGTCTAAAGTCTGTGCTTCTCTTTCTTCATCACTAAAATGGGGATAATAATAATATCTACTGAGTGGGGTTGTTCTGAGAATAAAAAGAAGACATGTACCTCTTAGACCCATGCCTGGCACATCATAAGAGATCAAATTTTGGTATTTGTTATTGCTAATAAATATTCTTGTGACAATTGTGTATGGTTTTGAAAGCATTCAGCAGAATCTGCAAATAGGAAGGATTAAGCATTTGAAAGTCATCTTATCCCAAACCTACTGCTTCTGTGGCCAGAGCAGTAAAGAGGATACATTTTCTCTGAACCTCTCATTCGCAGTTGTGGAAACATGAGTAGCTGTTATAGCAGCCTTGTGTTTACTTCCAAATGTATTCTACGGACAGGGACTTTCAGAATGGAAAGACATCTTTGGTATTCTGAGACTGTGTAGGAGGTGGACACTCTTTGACTCAACTAAATTATTTTGCCTCAATACTGTCCTCAAAACGAATACATAGGCAGCAACCTTTCCCCCCTCTTTAGGACTACAGTTAGAACATTCTATGACTAGAAAGAAAACTTTTAGTTCATCCAGTCTGGTGGTGTTTAAACTTTGGAGCATATCAGCGAACCTGACGCGTGTGTGAAAGAACCTGAGTCAGGCATGGTGGTGCACACCTGTAATCCCAGTACTTGGGAGGCTGAGACAGAAGGATCATGGGTTCGAGGCCAGCCTTAGCAACTTAGTGAGGCCTGCAGAAATTTAGTGAGACTCCGTTTCAAATAAAACAAAATAAAAATAGGGCTGGGGGTATAGCTGAATAACCCCTCTCAGCAACTCTTGTGCAATCCCATCATTCCATTTTCGTTATCACTTCCTGACTCTCCCCTCCACAGCCATTTTTATAATTGTTTATCTCCCCTTTATCTATTCTTCTTCTTCTTTTTTTTTTTTTTTGGTACTGGGAATTGAACCCAGGGTCATTCTACCTCCAAGCTACACCCCCAGCCCTTTTTTTTTTTAGTTTGAATCAGGGTCTAGCCCATTCAAGACCTGGGATTACAGGCACCTGACTTCCTTTATCACTTCTTTTCATTCTCTCTTTTTCCTTTCATCTATAGGGTAATAACACACATCTATCTCTAAATTGCTTTCCTAACAAGTGTAAGACTTGGACTATTTCTGGTCAGGCCCAGCTCGTGCAACTGAGAAAAAAATCCTAGAAGAGGCCAGTCCAGTGTGGGGTGAGATGAGCAAGGAAAGGAAGGACTGGGGGAAGCCCAGCCCAGGAGTGAAGGCGAAGGCACAGCAAGTCTGTGCGCTGATGGCAGCGGCCTTGAACCACAGAGATGGGCCTGGAGCGTAAAGGGGCCGCAAAGGCAGCTGGAAGGACTTAGGTAAGAAGCTGCACGAACAAAGGAGCCCTCTCCAGTTTGGAAGCAGAAAAATATATGAAAACTTAATATTTGAAAATTCGAAATCCCTGGCCCATCGCCTCATGGGGGACCTTAGGATACACATTATATCAAAGGGGTGGCAGGCCTCGAGGTCTCAAAAGGGCTAGCCCTCTGTGGCACCTCCACATTCAGCATCTTTTGGACCTCGTAGTACGATGATGAGATAGATCATGAGAGATCGGAGCGCCAAAAGGACTGAAAGGCGGAGCTCCTGATTCTTTCAGAGAAGCAGAGAGTTTGGTTTTAACTGAGCCTCTCTGAAGGATGCTCCTGGCCTAGGAAGAGGTAGCGATCCTGGGTCTTTGCTCCTCTTTTCTGATGAGGGAAGAAATCTGTAGTGGATTCTGAACTAGCAAGGGTTTGCTTTTTAGAAATATTATCAAAACAAAACAACAACAAAAACCTGTCCCAGAGCTTAAATGGTTATCTCTAGGGCTGGCATGTCCCTCTGCCAGAGCTGGAAGACCTGCTGTAGGAAAGAAGTTACTCAAATGTGAAGTCAATTTGAACCAAGAGGAGCTGGACACAGTGGCGCGCACCTGTAATCTAAGTACTTGGGAGGCTGAGACAGGAGGATCATAGGTTCAAGGCCAGCCTCAGCGACTTAGCAAGGCCCTTAGCAACTTAGTGAGACCCTGTTTCAAAATAAAAAAGGATGGGGGGGGGGTGTGGCTCGGAGGTAGAATGCCCCTGGATTCAATTCCCAGTACAAAAACAAAAACAAAAGCAAAACCAAACAAACCTGCTTAGACTGCAGCACTGTGGAATGCACGATGCTACCACTCACATCCCTTTGGTGAGCGAGTGGTAACATGAGACTTGTTACATGAAACTATCCCTGGAAGGAACTCAGTTAAAAATGTCTTCCTTCCCGGGTCCTGGGCTTTCTTCCTATAGAGAAGAGACTTCTGGGAGCCAGGCTTTGCCCTCTAGCACTCTCTTCTCTGGCTGCCAAGTGCAAATTTAGTACTAATTACAAACCTGTTTGGCCAAACCCACAGCGCATGTTTATTTAAGCAGCTGCCACACTGAAAGTCCAGCTATAGGGCACAGAAATGTTGCTGTGCCGCATACTGGTTGGTTGAGTTTTGTAGTTCCGACGTCATGAGAATTCTGTGCCAAATGTGAAAAACACTGGGGAAATGGAGATATAAAGAGTTACGCGCAGCAAGAAAAATGTTACAGTGACATAACATTCATTTACATGCATTTATTTAAAATGAGAACATCAAGAGTGGCCTCAGTATGGAGGGAAGCTGTAAGAGGAGAAAACGGGAGCTTACATGTACACAGCAGTGAACGCCATAGCTGCTGTGCTTTCTGCAGTGTTGAGCCATGAAGACAAGTAATGAAACCAACTCACTGTGGTTTCAGAAAGCATCAAGATTGAGGATCCATCCTGCCCGAAATTTGGCATAGACTTCCTATTCCCATCTCCCTACCTTCTGTATTCCTCCATGGCTTCCCGTTCCTCCCCACAGAAGCAAGGCTTGGCTTGAGTAAAAATTGCACTAAGAGCTTTATCGCTTCTGCTTCAGCAACCTGTGAGATAGAGCTGAGGGTGGAGGCATGGAGAAGGCGTAGTGCCCGGGCTGTTGACACTGAGAGCAGCCGCCAAGCCTGAGGGTCTTAGTCCTCTGGAGGACAGGCAACCCACGGCTGTGCGGGTCCTACGCTCGTGTGCACACCCCAGTGCACACACTTCCTTGACCAGCAGTGGTAATAATATCTCCCACTCTCATTCACTATCTTTCCTAATAGTCAGATTAGCTATAGCAGTACAATCAACTTTTTTTTTTTTTTTGCGGTACTGGGAATGGAACCCAGGGGCATTCTACCTCTGAGCTACACCCCCAGCCCAATTTTTTATTCTTTATTTTGAAACAGGTCTCGCTAAGTTGTGGAGGGCCTCACTAAGTAGCTGAGGCTAGCCGCGAACCCGGATGCTCCTGTCTTAGCCTCTCAAGTACTGGGATTACAAGCGTGCGCTACCACGCCCGGCTCTACAATCAACTTTTAATTATCCATATTGGTTTGAAGCTTCTCTCCTTAATTTGCCCATTTGGGTGGGCTCAGTTTTTTGGCTTTATAGTTGAGCTAGGATGGAGTTCAGTTTGGTTCAGAGAAAAATGTGTGTGTGTGTGTGTGTGTGTGTGTGTGTGTGTGTGTGTGTTTATGTGGGGGGGAGAAGAGAAAGAGGATGAGAATCTGTATTCCAGGATCAGTTATAAATTTCATTTGAATTATCCACAGTTTTGGATTTTTCACTTCCCCAGTTAGTATAAATAATTGAGTTCGCTATGGTGCTAAAGGGCAGATGTGGAAAACAGAAGGAAAGAAACAATAATGAGCATGAGCGAGTCCTTTACATGGACCCTAGTCTCAAAGCCCTGTCCAAGTTACAGTTTAGAGCCACTAACTAACCAGCTCATCAGAGAGTGACCTGTCAGCACTGTTAGCATCTTCTTCAGCGAGGTAATGCTGTGGTACTGGCACCTGTGGTACTGTTTGAGCAGAGCGAGCTGGCACATGGTATTCTCCAGTTCCCGGCTCTCGCAGCAGCTTATGCCAGGATTCTGTCCACACTTGCAGCCGGGGGCCTTGTGGACCCCGTGGGTCACTTCCATGGGGCCGTGGACGAAGTTATTGCTCAATTTACATGACCCGTTAGCTTCTAAAGCCTTTCTCCAGACAGTTATGTCAATGCAACACTCTCTGTCATTTCTTGGACTGTTTGCCTTGGGGACGCTGTAATGTGACCTCCTGAATGTCAGTAGTGAAGAAGGCATAGCATTCTTGGACATGCCGAAGCTGGTATTATTATCTAACAGGGTCAAGTTCATTAGTACCGCAGCGGTCTGCTTCTCTTGGCCACTTTTCACTGTGTCATACTGCATCTCTTCCCCTGCAAATTCTTCTTTAACTGGCTCCATTATGCTTTCTGAAACTCCCACAAGAACCAGTCCCAGGACAAGCAGCAGCAGAGAGAAGGTCCCCATCTCAGATCTAGTGTAATCTTTTCTACAGGAAAGAAAAAGCAAAAGATAAAAACAAGGAGCCTATGAAGGAGAAAGTCTTCTTTATGACAGTTATCCCCAGGAGTGACCCCTGTAAGACCCCTACATATGTTAATGGAAGTATGGTATGGTGAAAAGACCATCAGCTGTGGAGTCTTAAGACCCAGGTTCGAATCCCTGCTTGTCCACTTACAAGTGGACAATTAACTCGACCTCATTTAGCCTCAGTTTACACATCTGAAAATAAAGAGATTGAGAGCATTCTGTAAGGTGACAAGTGCTAGGACCCAATATTTATTTATCTTCCTTTTCCCTTTTTATGCCATCACTGGCGGGGACTACAGTGTTCTCCCCCAATGCATTCCTCACTATCCCTCTGTCTCCTACAGCCCCGCACAGTAGCTGGCAAATGGCAGCCACTTGAAAACACAGAACAAAATACAGTGTCATTTCCCCATCTCTCCTTCCTTTTCCTACCCGTGCTGGTTCATGAGATTTCTGTATTTACCGGGTTCCTTTCCAAGTTGATCCTGCAGAGAAAGATCCCAGCTTGTTGCAGGGCTAGAAGTGAGACTGTTTGTTTCCTGAGACGTTCCTGTTATTGGATCTACCTAAGGGGAGGAGGGGCAAGAACAGGGCCAAGAGAATTATGTGAGATTGATGGAGACAATGTGGAACCAAGCAGCCCAGGGAGAACTGAACAAAGTGACCATTTGGCACTCAGTGACCAGGAAGCACTGCTGCTTCCTCTTCTGTGAAATCTCCCCTATTTATACTTCAACCTAGAGTGGTTTCTTTTTCTTTTCTTAAACCCTACAGCACAAATTATGTTGTACTTCATTTTATATTATCTTTTTCATTATTCTGGTTAGTTGACACGTTACCCCCTACACACACACACACACACACACACACACACACACACACACACACACTTACTAAGGCTGACAACTCCCAGAGACTGGAACACTGTTTCTGATCATTATTATTCTGAACAGTGTCATGCACTGAATGGTACGCCCTCTAGTTTCTCAACAATCTTTGTTAGCAATATAACATGGCCTGACTAATGCAGAAAATCATTGATCTGAGATCAATGTTGGAAAATTCATAATGAGAATCCCAGAAAAGATGATTATTTACATTGATAATTCTGTCTCACAATCTAGAATAATCCCAGTTTCTCTTTTTTCTCTCCCACCTAAAGCCTCCTTCCCTTATACATTATCACCCTGGATTAGCCTGCATCATCACCCTCGTTTTCTTTGTAATCCACTCCTTGCCCCTCCAATTCCTTCAATACACTTTCTAAAAATACCACTTGCAATGATATTATCTCAGAATGCTTGAAATGTTCTTCCTGCCTACAGGAGGAAGTCTCATTCCCTGCACCCACCAGCCAAGGTCCTACTTGACCAAGTCCCCTTGAATCTACCTTTCAGGGTTTATTTTGCTCCACAACCCTGCTCTGGTCAATCAGTGTGATCGGTGGTTCCTCTTTGAATATACACTCCACCATCCCTCCAGTTTTGCTCATTTTTTTTCTGACTCTTGAAATCCTTCAAAGCCCAATTCAGATCTGTTCTTTTTTGACACACTTTCTTGCCACTTAAGTGTGCCAAACCCATTTCTCTGAACTTCTTATCACTCACTTCTTATACTACTCATTTGACATTAGCACATATGGACTTTTAAAATTATTATACTTGATTTTTAAATGTCCTGTATAAGTTTTAATGATTGGGCTGATGCATTACTTGATAGGTTATTAAGATTAAAGTGAGCCAGGTGTGGTGGCCCATGCTTGTAATCCCAGTTCTTGGGAGGCTGAGACAGGAGGATAGCAGGTTCAAGGCCAGTCTCAGCAACTTAGCAAGGCCCTCAGCAACTTAGTGAGACCCTGTTTCAAAATAAAAAATAAAAAAGGCTGGGACTGTAGCTCAGAGATAGAATGCCCCTGGGTTCAATCCCCAGTAACAAAAAAAGAAAAGAATAAAGTGGATGTGTTTGCATGTATACCTTGAGAATACACTTGGTGCATGTTGGAGAAAGGAAAGAAGAATTTGTAAAGAATTTATTTTGTCTTCTAAACTTCTACATCCTTTGCCATCAATGTCAATAGTGAGGCAATAATAGGGAAGAGGAGCAGTGCAGAGATGCCTGGTCTTTCTGAAAGAAATATTTCAAGTGGGCAGAATTTATAGCTGCCTGGGGTTGATTTCAAATTACTAGGTGCTCATTTAAAAAATAAAACTCAGCTGGGTATAGTGGTGCACACCTGTAATCCCAGTGTTTGGGAGGCTGAGACAGGAGGATTGCAGGTTCGAGACCAGCCTCAGAAACTTAGCAAGACCCTCAGCAACTTAGTGAGACCCTGTTTCAAATTTTTTAAAAATTAAAAGGATTGTGGGTGTACCTCAGAGATAGAATGCCCCTGGCTTCAATCCCCAACCCCCCCGCACACATACACAAAATAATTCCCCAAATTACAAATACCTAAAACACAATTCATTTTAATTGGATTTCGATCCCTATTGAATGAAAATACTCTGAGGGTAGATTTCTTTGGACAATCTGTTACTTACACTTTAATGAGAATGCATTTATCTGAAAGATTTGATTTAATTAAAAGAGGGAAGGTTAGCAGGGCATGGTGGTGCCTGCCTGTAATCCCAGTACTTGAGAGGCTGAGACAGGAGGATAATAAGTTTGAGGCCAACCTCAGCAACTTAACAAGACCCTGTTTCAAAATAAAAAAATAGGGCTGGGGGTGTATCTTGGATGTAGAATGACCCTGGGTTCGATCCCCAACACCACAAAAAAGGGAGGGGTTGAGGGAGGAAGAAAAAACACTAAGAAGGGAAGAAGAAAAAAGAAGGAAGGAAGGAATGGAGGGAGGGAGAGAGGGAAGCTGACTAGGGCTATGGTTAGAAAAAGAAATCAAATTAGAAGCAGGGGCCTAAAGGACATATTTTATCTACTTCAAAGTTTTGCCCAGATAATGATGCAACCAAGACTCAGTCATGCTAGGAACCACCTGTTTCTGCTCAGTTTCTATTCAGATGCTGAGAGTTCTCTCGCTTGGTGGCACCCCGAATTCCTTGAAGACAACAATGACAGTAGTATTCCCCAGAGAAATGGATAATGATACTGATGTGGAAAAGGGCCACCCCAGGTGGAAGAAGCCATGAGATGGGGTGAGCTTTGCCTGCTTAGGAGGCTGTAAAGTGTCCTCTACCCACGATTGTCACCCTCCTCCCCCCAGAAATCTAATCCACCAGTCAGATACTTACACAAGAGAGAGCTAATAACTAACATAGGTGGACCTCCTTCTTGGATATGATCTTGAATTAAGTCTAAATGGTCAATGCAACAGTTGAAGTCTCTCAACTGAAAAGACCAGGACGGAACATGCCTTCTAACATTTGTGAACCACCCATGCCTGCTCCGGTTCACCGTGAGCCTCTGGTTCTCACAGACAGTATGGAAACGTCACGGCTCAGAATTAATGGCCCCATGATCTGGCCCTTCCTTACCAATTATTATTTATTTCTTTGGGGGGGAGCGGGGGACAAAGAAGGCCTCAGATAAATGAGGGAAGACACTAGTGGAATGGGGAAGAGGGATCTGGAGAGGGAGGTGGGGAGGAGAAAGGGGAGATCTGATGATGGGAACTATTCAAATCATCCTCTGCTCATACATGAAGTTACTTATATTGATCTATGGGGGGAGCAGGGTGAGAACTGGAGAGAAACACACGACAGATGCTGCAGGCATGTATATATTTGTTACTCCAAACCCCACTGTGTATGTGATGTATAATTACAATGCACCAATAAAAATAAATAAATAAATAAAATTATTATTTATTTCCTTTTTTTTTTGCGGTACCGGGGATTGAACCCAGGGTGTTTTACCTCCTAGCTACACCCCCGGCCCTATTTTTTATACTTTATTTTGAAACCGGGTCTTACAAAGTTGCAGAGGGCCTCACTAAGTAGCTGAGGCTGGCCACAAACCTGGATCCTCTGGTCTCTGCCTCCCAAGTACTGGGATTACAAGCATTTTTATTTCTTACTATTTCCCAATACTAAGCCTTTCCTCCAGCAAAGCCAGGAAATAGAATTGGAAATTGAGAGACTTGGAAAGACCCTCAAAGGTTATCTAGTTGATATCTAGATACAGATGAAGAAACTAATGATCAGAGAAGAAAAGGACTTGATGCCATTCCCAGAATTAGGAATCTTAGGGTCTTACTAAATTGCTGAGGGTCTCGCCAAGTTGCTAATGCTGGCCTTAAACCTGTGATCCTCCTGTGTCAGCCTCCCAAAGTACTATGATACAGGTGTGTACCACCATGCCTAGCTCTGTCCACAGTCTTTGAGGAAAATGGTTTCTGACCACTCGGGTTCCTTCTGATCTCCTCCCTTTCCTTTGGGGCACAGAAGGAGCTGCTGAACAGGAACAGAAGCGGTATGAGTTGTGTATACCATCTTTAGAGAAGACTTTAAAGCTGTGATCCCAATTGCGTTTACACAAGATAAGGGGTCAGGGCTGGGATCAGGGTGAAGTAAAGGAGACATTTACTCCAGGTACCAAATTTAAGGGGGTACCAAAAACCCAGGAATCAAGATAAACAATATTTTAAGGCAACATTAAAAAAATAAATGTAATGTAATGTAATCTATGATGTATAAATATTAAATAGATCTTAAATAACAAGATCCAGCCCTAACCTAGCACAACTCATGTAATTCTCCTCACTCCAATCCCAACCCTGTCAATGTGGATCTTTAAAATTTATATATTTTGTACATCAAGGATTTTTGCATTAATTCTTATTTTTAAAAAAATATTGAGCCAGGTGTGGTGGCACATGCCTGTAATCCCAGTACCTGAGAGGCTGAGAGAGAAGGATCGCAGATTTGATGACAGCCTCAGCAACTTAGCAAGACCCTCGGCAACTTAGTGAGACCCTGTTTCAAAATGGGAAATAAAAAGGGCTGGGGGTATAGTTCAGGGGTAGAATGTCCCTGGGTTCAACCCCCAGTACCCCAAAAACTATTGAATTAAAATGTTATTAATCTATTTTATTGGGGTTTCATGTGTCCTCTTAAATTTTGCACCTGAAGCATGGTCTCACTCACTGTACCTTTTAATCCCAGACTTCCTTGGATTCACTCTTGGCTCTTTTTGAATGACTCCTGGATAAGGAGGGGAAAAAAAAGAAAGCTGGCCGGGTGTGGTGGCGCACGCTTGTAATCCCAGTACTTTGGGAGGCAGAGACCGGAGGATCTGGGTTCGCGGCCAGCCTCAGCTCTCTCTCTCTCTCTCTCTCTCTCTCTCTCTCTCTCTCTCTGTACCTAGTGAGGCCCTCTGCAACTTCGTGAGACCCGGTTTCAAAATAAAGTATAAAAAAATAGAGCCGGGGGTGTTATGCGGAGGTAGAACGCCCCTGGGGTCAATCCTTGGTACCGCAAAAAATAAAAAATAAAAAAAGAAAGCTGCGCTTGGTGACACACGCTTGTAATTCCAGTACTTGGGAGGCTGAGACAGGAGGATCACAGGTTCATGGCCAGCCTCAGCTACTTAGTGAGGCTCTCTGCAACTTAGACCCTGTTTCAAAATAAAGAATGAAAAATAGGGCTGGGGGTGTAGCTTGGAGGTAGAATGCCCCTGGGTTCAATCCCCAGTACGGCGAAAAAAGAAAGAAGCACATGAACCATTTATTATTTAATTCAGTAAAGATTTGTTTATTGAAGCAGAATAAAATGATCCCAACTCAGTAATATTGGAGGGATGAATTCATCTACCAGTGGCTACCCATCATCGAGGTGTTACCCATGTCCATAGTCCAGCTCTGCCCCAGGGACGACCGCCCCGGAGCTGCTGAGAGAGCACAAGGGAGGGTTGCAGACACAGGCGCTGGTCTCAAGTCATTGCACATAGCCTTGGAATTTAACAGGCCCCAACTCATCACAAGTGATCAGAACAAACCCCTCTGTGGGGGGTGAAATCTGGTACCTGCAGGCAGGGTATCTGGTGCCTTCGATGAGTTGACAGACTGTGATTTTGAACCTTGTCTTACTCTGGAGGCAGATGGTGGTGGAGCCGTTTTGGCATGCCACCTTCTTGGCCGAAGTGCAAATACTATTGATTTTCTGAGGCCTCTCATGGATGAAGACGTGCTCGGGTTTGCAGGTGTAGTCAGGCTTCCGGATGACTCTCTGCAGGATCATGTGGTTGCAGTATCTTGCGGGAACACTACTCAGGGGGTAGTCCACATGCAAGTGCTCGATGGATGACATCATGACGTCCTCTTCCAGCTCGTTTTCCCAGAACAGAAGCACCAAGAAGATGATCACCATTAGTATCATGAGGGGTAAGAGTTCCTTCACATTGGTGGGTTTAACTCCTGTTAGGTAAGGGAGACAGAAAGGAGCAGAGGGGAGTCAGATCCTCCTGCTCCGACCCCTGGCTGCTCTCCATCCTTTCAGAATACTTTATTTCCTTCTCTCTGCTAATTAAAAATGATGCTGGCCAGGCATGGTGGCACGTGCCTGTAATCCCAGTACTTGGGAGGCTGAGACAGGAGGATCACAGGTTCGAGGCCAGTGTCAGCAACTTAGCAAGACCCTATTTCAAAATAAAAGAGAGAGAGAGAGAAAGAGAGAGAGAGAGAGAGAAGGGGGGTGTTGGGGTGTAGCTTAGAGGTAGAACACCCCTGGGTTCAAAATAATAATAATAATGATGGTGATGATGATGATGTTGCCCCTGCAAGATCCAGCTGGAGTTACTGATCTCCAAGAAAGCCATGTCAGACCATGTTAGCTCTCAGTTTAGTGTTTACTGCTTCTCTAATTATTCCCATGATGTTTGTTCCTGACATCAAGTACATCTCCTTTTTCTCCCAAAACCTGAAAAACGCCTAACACAGAGCTGAGGAAACAGAAGGTGTCCAGAGGTACCTGTGCCAGACTGTTTTCTTCATGTTGCCCAATGGCTTCCTTTCCTGCAGTTTTCTTACCCCTAATCCCACCCAGCTCCACAAGCCTTTAGCGCTGTCTACTCGTCCCTTCTTCCCACTTCCCTCCCACTCCCTCGTTGGGGGGACCCTCTTGGGTCTGTGCAGGCTCCTCTCACCTGCCGTTTTTGCCTTTGCTCTCACAGGTAACATATCCTTTTGATCATGGATCTGAGAAAATCCGGAGTGTCTCACTGTTCCCTGTCAATAACTGATAGAGAGCCAGTGGGTGTGGCCAGGGCAGAAGAGCAGGAAGGGGGGGACCCATCGAGCAGTGCGCTTGGGTGCCATTGGGAAGGAAGAGAAGTCACCTTCAAAAGGACAGGTGGCTAAGGCAGGGCTGGAACCTGTCCTCATTAAACAAGCACGGACTTTTGGAAACATGTCGTGGAGTCCTGGTGTGTGCCAGACACTGTATTGCCCATTTTCTAAATTTTCAATCAGTTCTTACTGCAAACCCATGAAGGAGCTATTATGTTGTTGTTGTTAAAGAAATGAGTTGCAGCCGGGCGTGGTGGCACACGCTTGTAATCCCAGTACTTTGGGAGGCGGAGACCGGAGGATCCGGGTTCGCGGCCAGCCTCAGCTCTCTCTCTCTCTCTCTCTTTCTCTCTCTCTCTCTCCTTAGTAGTGAGGCCCTCCACAACTTCGTGAGACCCAGTTTCAAAATAAAGTATAAAAAATAGGGCCGGGGGCGTAGCACGGAGGTAGAACGCCCCTGCGTTCAATCCCCGGCACCGCAAAAAAAAAAAAAAAAAAAAAAAAAAAGAAATGAGTTGCAGAAAGGTTAAGGTGGAGATGGAAAATTACAAGGGTAACAAGTCTCATCTTCTCAGTGCTGAATGCTTGGATTCTAGTTTCAGCAAGCTTCACTCCCATGTGATGGGACAGGGCAAAAACAATTCTCTGGCATTAACGTTAATCTTAATAAAGCCTGGAGCTTCTGAAGAGTGTAACAATAGTTTCTACACTCTGATGAACATTGGAAACCCCTGGGATTTAAAACAAAATGTTGGCTTCCACCCTGATTCATTCTGCTCTAATTGACATTGGGTGTAACTTTGGTTTGGGAGTTATTAAAAGATCCCCAAGTGATTCTAAGATGCAGCAAAATTTGGTAAACACATTATTAGATACTTGGGAAGCTTACATGGAAAATTAGTGGATGAGGGCTTAGTAAAAACACTGACTTAAGGTACAGAGACAATAGACATTTTCTTCTTGCTGCTCTCATCTCCCTGTAAGTTGATACAGGGATGGAAAAATGAACTTCACCATGTCTTGCTCTGAAATTGTGTGTGTGTGTGTGTGTGTGTGTGTGTGTTTTGCTGGGAATTGAACCCAGGGCCTCATGCATGCTAGGCAAGTATTCTGCTACTGAGCCATACACCCCTAAGCCTATCTGATGGGAACACAGCTATAAAATCTCCTCTGTGAGTATCTGTGTCTTTCTAATTGGTAAGAAAAAAATCATTGTGGGGTGAAAATGGTTTAGGAAGGACAGAAAGTTCTGCAAAAAGCCTCAAAGAATACGTCTCAGCCAGGTGTGGTGGCACACGCCTATAAATTCCAGTACTTGGGAGGCTGAGACAAGAGGATTGCAGGTTCGAGGCCAGCCTCAGCAACTTAACAAGGCCCTCAGCAACCTAGTGAGATCCTGTTTCCAACTAAACAATAAAATAGGGCTGGGAATGTAGCTTGGAGGTAGAATGTCCCTGGGTTCAATTTCCAGTACAAAGAGAATACATCTTTGTGTGTGTGTGTGTGTGTACAGGAGGTTGAACCCAGGAGCATTCTACCTCCAAACTACACCCCAGCCCTGTTTTATTTTTTATCTTAAAACAGGGTCTCACTAGGTTGCAGAGGGCCTTGCTAAGTTTCTGAGGCTGGCTGTGAACCTGCAATCCTCCTGTCTCAGCCTCCTAGTTACTGGGATTACATGCATGCCCCACACATATAATTACCACCCCTGGCTGAATATGTCTCTTTCTATGCAACAAAAGCATAATTTCAGACTATGAAAATGAACAGCCAGAAGTTTATTGTTTCATTTCCAAAAACTTTCAGTCTGGATATCCTTTCAGGATTCAAGTCCTCTCTTGGATATGTGTTCCATAAGGCCACAGAGATATAAGTGCATAATTAACTTAATAAATCTTCTAATTAACATCCTGTTGGAGAAACATTTCCATTGGCTAAAGAGAAGTGCATCTAAGTACTGTAATGTGTTCATCACACACATGTTTGGACTTCCAAGTGACTGAACTGCAGATGCAATGCTGTTTATAGACAGGGAAGCAATTCCTATTACAAAAGGTAACCCAACAAGTGTGACTAAACCCTCTAAATTTCAGAGGATTATCCTCGATAGAGTTGAGACTGAGTCCAGATGATAACTAGTGGTGGCATCCTGGAAGAAAATATTTGTAATATTTAAAACCAACTAAGGATGGACATCAAGATATATGGGACTCCCCCATATCAGCAATAAAAAGACAGGAACCCCCAAAGGGAAAAATTGACAGAAACTTTGATAAGCCAGTTTCAGAAGATGAAGCCACACTGGGTAACAGCAATGCTCAACTTCATTAGTAGTCAAGGAGATGGAAACAAAAATAAAGAGATATCAGTGCATAACCATCAGATTATCCAAAATTAGAAAATGAACCAATATCAAGTGATGGTAGAAAAATGTTGCTGGGCATGAAAATTGGTGCAGAAATACTACAAGTAATCTGGGAATATTTGGCAAAATTAAGAATGGGAATATCCTGAGACCTCGTGATCCCCTAAACACCCACGAGGTTGAGGGACACAAAGCAGAGATGAAGAATAAAAGAGAAAAATAATAAAATCAAATACAACAAAAGAAATGCCTAGATGCACCATAAAAGGAATATGAGAATCTCAATGCCATGTACCCAAAGAGGGAAGGGAGGAAGGAAAGAATAAAGGAGGGGGGAGAGTGGGAAGAGGAGGAAAAAGATGAGGAGAAAAAAGAAGGAAAAAGGAAGAAAGGAAAGGAGAAAGTAGGACTATTTTCAGATTGTTGTATTTGTTGTAAATCTGCAGCCCTCACTTTGGTGGGCCTTTGATCAACTCACAGAAGATTAGAAAAGGCAGATAGCTTCTAGAAACCAAAATTAGCGACAGGATGGAAAGCACCATTAGTCATCCCCTGGATTACTCATTTTGTCAAAGGAGCGAGCTGCAGTGCAGGATTGCAAGAGACCCACCCAGTGCCAGTAGTGACTGATTCTGGGCAGTGGCCCCGGGTGACAGCAGAGGAGGTGAACACCTGCTCTGGGTCCCTGCAGCCACCGTGTGCAAAGCCCGCCTGTGCTGAGGCCACATGGAGAGACCACGTGGATAGAAAGAGACGTCCAGCTCCAGCTATTACAAGTCTCCTACAAGAAACTATGGGGTTTAAATCATGTACCAGAAATGAAGTTGGCCACCTTTGTATGACTTGTGTGATTTCTACTACCGTGCTCACTTTAAGGCATGTGGTGGAGCGTATTTTCCAAGAAAAGGGCCACAAAATACTTCCCATTGCACAATCTCCTCCACAACTTTGCCGCTCCTCTACCAAGAAGCCTAGTCTGTGTTCTTTCCTGCGGATGTGGGTGGGCTTCTGGGCTTGCTCCCACTCATCCAGTATGGCGCGAATGATCCCAGATGGCTTCTGAGGCCAGGTCGTACAGCTCCCACCTGCTGGTGGCTCTCTTGGGACACTTACTCTGAAAACCAGTTTTCATTGGTTGCTGTGTGCCCAGTCTCACCTCATCGAAGCTACCACAAAGGGAGACTGCATGGACGGAGAGAGATGCGGAGGAGCTCCGCGGCTGTTTCAGTTCTCTGAGGCCCAAGTCTTCTCAGCCCCGGTGCCAGGCAGGTGAGCGAAAAGGCCTGTGAGGTGACCCAGCTCCAGCCGCCACATGCCTAAAACGACCCACAAGTGCTCAGGCCACTGTGTGTGTGTGTGTGTGTGTGTGTGTGTGTGTGTGTGTGTACGCACGCGCGCGTTACTGGGGATTGAACCCAGTAGCACTCTACCTCTGAGCTACACCCCCAGATCTATTTTATTTTTTATTATGAAACAGGGTCTCACTAAGTTGCTGAGGCTGGCCTTGAACCTGTGTTCCTCCTGTCTCAGCCTCCCAAGTACTGGGATTACAGGCATGCACCACCATGCCTGGCTTCGTGCCCCCATCTTCACTTTATTTGCCCTGTGAGCAAATAAAGTCCCCTCCTGAGCACCCATTTGCTTAAAAAATCAGTGCAGTATTGTGAATAACAATATTTTGTTACTTAGCAGTATAAATCTTATTCCACAAACTTGGGCAAGAGAATTTACATCAATTTATAGTTCTATCATGTGAAAACCAATTCTGAGTCTCTGCCCTACTAAGCTGGAGAGAATTTCACCTTGTATCATTATTAAAGTTTCCTCTTCCTCCCTAGCTGGGGCCCCAGAGGAACCTGAAAAGCATATTGTTCTTGTTCCTTCTTTTCACTGTGGGACATGTTTTGGCCAACAGTAGTAATTAAGAAACAAACATTTTCATTTGCATCTCTTATAAAAACTCCTGGGAGCCAGGCATGGTGGTGCATGCCTGTAATCTCAGTACTTGGGAGGCTGAGACAGAATAGCAGGTTTGAGGCCAGCCTTAGCAATTTAGCAATACCCTCAGGAACTTAACGAGACTCTGTTTCAAAATAAAAATAATTAAGCCAGGCACAGTGGCGCACGCTTGTAATCCCAGTACTTGGGAGGCTGAGACCGGAGGATCCAGGTTTGCGGCCAGCCTCAGCTACTTAGTGAGAGGATCCGGGTTCGCGGCCAGCCTCAGCTACTTAGTGAGGCCCTCCGCAACTTAGTGAGACCCGGTTTCAAAATAAAGGATAAAAAACAGGGCCAGGGATCTAACTCTGAGGTGGAATGCCCCTGGGTTCAATCCCCGGTACCACTCAAAAAAAAATTAAATTAAATTAAAAAAATTAAATAGGGCTGGGGGTGTAGCTCGAAGGTAGAATGCCCCTGAGTTCAATCCCCAGTACCCAAAACAAACAACAACAACAAAATTCCTGGGTACAGGGATTCAGGTCCAGAATTGTGACTCATTTTTGTATTCAGACATGATTTCCTCAGTCACCTGCTTTACAGGATTTCTGTTAATTGCACAATGCTTTACGATGTTGCCAATTGTATGGAAAATTTATCATTCACGTATTATTTAATTGAACACCTACCCAGGCCAGGCACTATGCCAGGCACTTGGGACACATCAGTGAGAAGATGCATAGCACTCTCTCCCCCACTGACTCTGAATCAATGTCTCGATACAAAAATTTACAATTAAAATATAAGAATTAGGGCTGGGCGTGGTGGCGCACGCTTGTAATCCCAGTACTTTGGGAGGCGGAGACCGGAGGATCCGGGTTCGCGGCCAGCCTCAGCTCTCTCGCTCTCTCTCTCCCTGTCTCTCTCTCTCTCTCTCCTTAGTGAGGCCCTCCGCAACTTCGTGAGACCCAGTTTCAAAATAAAGTATAAAAAAATAGGGCCGGGGGCGTAGCGCGGAGGTAGAACGCCCCTGCGTTCAATCCCCAGTACCGCAAAAAAATATATATATAAGAATTATACTTTCATTCTGCCTAGGTTGTAAGAACTATATTTAGGTTAACCAAATAGCTTTCATGTGGTGAGGGAAAGTTCTTCAGAGAACAATGACAACTAATACATGTGAAAAGAATGATAAAATTAGAAAATCACCACTCCACTGTACAATCACTGGTGAAATTATGAAGCCAAGCAAAAATTATTTGCTGGACGATAAGACTATTAGGAGGAGAGAGGCTTATGGGAAACTGTCCCGTGGACAATCTGGCTGCCACTGCCTACACGTTACTGAAGTGGAAAACTGGTTAGCAACTCCTCCTAATACGGTACGACAGGAACACGCAGCACTGTTTATGAAGTCATCTTACAAAGAATTGAGCTTAAATTAATTAGGTTGATTAATTAACTAAGCCTGATATTTAACTTCCTGTTTAGATTTGACTTCCAGTTTATAGAAAATTTAAGGAAAAAGAGCACAAGCTTAAGAGTACCACAAATAAGCCAGGTATGGTGGCTCTTCCTGAAGATACATTTTCCAAATGCCTTATATAAACCTGAAAACTATGAATCACCCATATCAAAGGATAGGAATGGTAGGGCTGAGAGTATAATTGGGGAGGGCTAATGACCCCACCACCAGCCCTCGGCCACCGACTTTCTGGTTCCTCTAGATTTTAAGAGAAATGGGCAGCCGGGCGTGGTGGCGCACGCTTGTAATCCCAGTACTTTGGGAGGAGGATCCGGGTTTGCGGCCAGCCTCACCTCTCTCGCTCTCTCTCTCCCTGTCTCTCTCTCTCTCTCTTTCTCTCCTTAGTGAGGCCCTCCGCAACTTCGTGAAACCCGGTTTCAAAATAAACTATAAAAAATCAGGCCAGGGGCGTAGCGCGGAGGTAGAATGCCCCTGTGTTCAATCCCTGGTACCGCAAAAAAAAAAAAAAGAGAGAGAAATGGGGGGAGGAAACTCAGTGTAATATTTCTTGGCTATTAATAATAAATATAAAAACCTAGGCCTTAACCCATACCTGTTGAATCAAAGTCTCTTCAAGTAAGGCCCTGGAATCTGCATTTGTAATCCATTCCCAATAGATGACCCCCAAATTGGTAAACAACATGTTCTTTTTTTTTTTTTTTGCGGTACCGGGGGATTGAAGCCAGGAGCGTTTTACCTCTGAGCTACACCCCCGGCCCTATTTTTTATCCTTTATTTTGAAACTGGGTCTCATGAAGTTGCGGAGGGCCTCACTAAGTAGCTGAGGCTGGCCACGAACCCAGATCCTCCGGTCTCCATCTCCCAAGTACTGGGATTACAAGTGTGCGCCACCACGTCAACATGTTCATTTCTAAAGAGTTGCACCCATCCACAACAAAACCCATTCATGAGTAGAGGGGACACTCAGTACCGCAGTCGGAAACCTCTGCCTTGGATCACTGTCCTAGTACGGCGCTTCACAGGACCAGACCCCCTCGGAGCACTCCTTCCCCGACACGGGGTCTGCCTCCCGAACACCCACCACAGGAGGCGGGTGGTCTGTGTTTCTCAGGCAGAGACCTTAACAGCATGTCCTTTCAGCAGTTCTGGAAAGTAGTTCATCAGGGTCCTGGAGATGGGCTGCAGCGGCTGCTGCCGAGTTCACCAGGAGGAGAGGCTGCGGCTCCAGCACATGGAAGGGACAAGGAGAATCTGCCTGGGTTTGGAAGGAGGCCAGCAAGAGCTGGGATGTCCTGGATTCAGAAAGGGAAAGTCATGTGAAGCAGTAGCTGCTCCCTCCCTTATTTTATTATTACTATTTTATTTTTTATTTTATTTAAATTTTTAAATTTTATTTATTTATTTATTTATTTATTTATTTATTTATTTATTTTGCAGTACTGGGGATTGAACCCAGGGGTGTTCTACATCAGAGCTACACCCCCAGCCCTTTTCATTTTTTTTTATTTTGAAACAGGGTTTCACTAAGTTGCTAAGTCTGGCTTTGAACCTGCGATCCTCCTGTCTCAGCCTCCCAGGTACTGGGATTACAGGCATGTGCCACTGCATCTGGCTCCCTCCCCCATTTTCTAGCCCTCTCTTCCTGTGTCTATCACCGGAAGCCACCTTTCAGAACCTTACTTAAGACTAGGAAGTTGGAAGCAGTCCTGAGTCGGGACCTGTTTTGTTTTGTTTTGCCATTCATGTTCACTTAGGAGCCCTCCCTACTCTCCGGTGAGAACGAGGCAGGCCAGCTCCCAAGCTTCCTTCTAACCGTGGAAATAGGCTGCCATCCGCAATGCTACACTGGCTCAAACGAGCTCTTAGGCACCCAGGGCAAGCAAGCTCAGGTATCAAGAAATATTTCCATTGAACAAATTATGTCATTTGCAGGAAAATGGATGGAACTAGAGAATATCATGCTGAGTGAGATCAGTCAGTCTCAGAACGTAGAGGGTTGAGTGTTTTCTCTCATATGTGGAAGCCAGAGAGAAAATAGGAAACAAAAGGGACTTGAGGTACTTGAGGAGACAGACCAGTAGAATAGTGGAAGAGAATAAGTGGAGGGAGGTGGGGAGGGAAAAGAAGGCCTGATGAAGGAACGAGTTCAAATAACGCTATGTCCATATACGGAGGTATCCCTGCCAATCTCACAAACTTGTACGGGGAGGGGTGGGTAACGGGTGGGATCTGAAGGGAAACACCAAAACCTGTGTGCATGCACTTTGAACCTCACTATGTTGTGTAATTACAAAGCACCAATAAAAGTATTTAAAAAAAAATGTTTCTACATGCAGGGCAACTCTTCCAAATGCCCTTGTTTTAAATTAACCACCCCTTCTCCTCCTTCAGTGCCCATAAGAAACCCCCTCCATGCTTTTGTTAGAACTTGCTCGGTGGTGCGCAGCGGGTCCACCTGGCCTTCTCTCCTGCTGCCCTGTGCATCTGGAGCCATGGGCTGTGTTCTCCAGCACAGGGTCTGGAACATTCTCAGATCACAGAAGGCTTGTGGAGTGGACCAATGGGCAAAAGAGGTCAGATTTTGTCCTGTTTCTGACACTAACCAGATGTGTGATCACGAGACAGCCATGATCCCGCTCTCGGGGTCTCCATTTCTTCATGTCTAAAATGGGGGTGGTAGAAGAGAATAAGGGAAGAATTTGACTATCTATAAAGTCCCACTTTGCTTTTTACAAACTAAGGTACTGAGCTTAATTAAAAGGAACCCAAGCTGGGCATGGTGGCTCACTCTTGTAGCCCCAATACTTGGGAGGCTGAGACAGGAAGATCGTAGGTTCTAGGCCAGCCTCCGCAACTTAGTGAGACCCTGTTTCCAAATAAAAAATTAAAAGGGCTGGGAATATAGCTCAGAGGTAGAATAGCCCTGGGTTCAATCCCCAGCATCAAAATAAATAAATAAATAAATAAATAAATAAATAAATAAACCCAGCAGCTATTCTCTTAAGATGACAATTCTCTGGCTATGAGTTCTATTTTCCTGCACACTGGGGGAATAGGGAGGTGGGCTCTGCCTCCCAGCCTGAAGTCAGGATGAGCCATGGGGAAATGGGGAGGGGGCTAGATGCAAACCCAAAAGTGGGAATTTCTGGCTAGGAGTGCAGAGGGGCATTCCAGTGAACTGGCCTAGAGAATTGGTGAACTGGGACCAGTTATATGAAGAACAATAACTACTGGGGGAGAGGCATGAGGCCCCTGTATCCTGGAGGGGTTCATAAGGTTCAGTTACCTCTGGCAATTGCAAAGCTGTTTTCTAGACCAGCTGTTAACTGGAGGATGCGTGCACCATGCTCACAATCTCCTGGACACTCTCTCAAATCCCTCCCCCACCTCCCCTGCCCCGCTTTCCAGGCGAGGTGGAAAGACTGGAGCGTGCACCCGTCCAAGAACAAGCTGCTCCTGCTCTTGGACAGGACATGCTCTGAGTCAGAGACCATCGATCTTGACCTTACAGTCATGGCCCCAGGCTATGCATGTGGGAGGAAGGTCCTGTTCCTCCTTGGGGGGAAGCCAGACCATTTCTTGTTTTATAATTTTTCTTGTGTTCCTGGAATGACTGCCACCAAGTAATAGCTCAAGAGAGACCAGGTTGAGGTGAAGTTGCCCTGCGCAGGCCTTTCCAGCAGTTCCTTGGGAGGCTGTCCCTGTCCCTTCCATTCCCCACATCTAACAATGCTTTGATCATAGCATACCTGGCCTCCTAACTGTGCCCCGGTGGGTCCCTCAGCAGCTCTTCTGAATGTCATAAAGACAGGGTGGTTAACCCAGGCTCCCCTGGAGTGCCTCCAGGACCTTCACAGCCTTCACACCACTCCCAGGCTCTGCTCTCCTCTCGACCAGTCCCAGCTTCCCTGAAAACATGAATGATTTTCCTCCAACCCCAAATAACCATCAAGGCTCCGAAGAATTCAGATGTGTTCAAAACAAAACAAGTAAACAAACAAAGGGAAAGCCCTCCCTGCTGAGGAGGGTGAGCCACAGCCTGGGATCAGGAAAGCTGGGTTTCTGCCACTGACCAGCTCTGTGACCCCAGGCTTAGCCATGGGCCTCCTTCAAAAGTGGCTCTGAGTTGGCAGAGTCGTGGGATCGAGGAGGTGACAATGGCTAAGAGTTCTAGATAAAGCTGGTCCGGCTGTTCCTTTCTCTGGAGCAGGCTCCATGACTGCCTGTTAGAAGGTTGGCCCAGCTCTCTGGCTTATTGCCAACTCTGCCACATAATAGAAATCTTATTAGAACACAAATCCAGTTATGTGCCTGAGATGTTCTCTCTCAATCCCACTTAAAATGCATCAGTAGTGGCTTTTCATTTGTGTGTGCGTGTGTGTGTGTGAGTGTGTGTGTGTGTGTGTGTGTGTGTGTGTGTGTGTGTATGTTACTGGGGATTAAACCCAGGGGCATTCTACCTCTGAGCTACACC
>PVJS01009275.1:0-50778 GCA_004027185.1 Glis glis
CAGAGGGCCTCACTAGATAGATAGATAGAGAGAGAGAGAGAGGAGAGAAAGAGGAGAGAGAGAGAGAGAGAGTGAGTGCACGCGTGCGCGCGCACGCACGCACTGAGGCTGGCCGCGAACCCGGATCCTCCGGTCTCCGCCTCCCAAAGTACTGGTATTACAAGCGTACGCCACCACGCCCGGCTACTGTCACAACATTTTTAAATGGTTTATGTAATTATACAGATAATTGATAAACTGTTATTACACACTATGATAGCATGAGAAGATAAGACATTTATGAAATAAAAGTATATATATATATATCAATTGGATTAATCTCAAAAATACAATATTGAGTTTTTAAAAAGTAAATCAGCAAGTGACAGAAGAATATGAACAAAATGGTATCACTTTTGTAAGTTTGAAAACACTTGAAATAATAATATGTATTTCTAATTCCATATATATAATAAAGGAATAAAAATAGACACCAATATTATAAACCCCATTATTTGGATAGCAATTCCCTTTAGGGATCAAAGATGGGGATCAGGCTTCAACTATTAGGTGATTTTTTTAAATAAAAATATTAGAAACAGCAAATGTTACTATTTTACAAAACTAGGAGGTAGATAATGGTTGTTATATTACTCTTTATACTTTTCTGTTTGTTTAAACTATTTGTTATTAGGAGTAGACTTTTTCCACCCCTGTGATTCCAGTTTGCATAGCCAACATCTTATTTTTTTTTGAGACACACTTTCTCTCCTTTCCTTCTCTTCCAGCAACATGTATGGTACTACAGTTTGCTTTTTGTTTTTTGAAGCTTAGTCACATACCATAAATATTCTTCCAATTAATATTGCCTTCTTTTTTGGTTCCATAGATTCCATTTATGAATGTATCAACACTTATAAAACTATTGCTCTATGGATAAACTTTTATATTGTCTCCAATACCTGGATAATTGAAAAAATGATATACTAAAACCAAACCAAAAAACAAAACAAAACAAAACAAAATTTCATATGCTTGATTATGGAAACCACATTTTTCTACATGGACTTTCTGCTCATAGACTATGAATATTTCCATTTTTGTTGGATTCTGCCATATTGTTTTCTACAAAAAATGTGTTGCTTTGATCTTCATCAACAATGCATGTGATTGCCCATTTCCCTGTACCTTTACCAACACTGAATGTTATTAATATTAAACATTTTGAACAATATTTGACAAAGTAAATAATGTAAACATTAAAGATCAAATCTTTGAGCTAGTGAAGAGCCACTTTAGGATCTGAAGTCACCGTATAATAGATGCAATTGTCTTTTTATCACTTGGGTCCTGATTCCCCATTCCACAGACCCCAGATAACAGATGAATTATCTGAGAAGAGAGGGAGAGCTTTTTTTCTAGTGTCAGGGATTTCTTTAATGTGGGAGGTAAATTAATCTTGAGCCTTGAGGAGCCATGTCCTTGAATGGCTGTTTCTGAAGGTCAGGAGGGTGGGGTTCCTGGGACAAACTAGGCAATGGGGCTGGAGCATATGGCACTTGCAGAAGAGAATAAAAAGCCATGTAGATTTTCATGGCAACTAGAAGTACTGACCTTGAACACTCTGTGCATTTTCTATGCTGCACATGTCAGACTTGCTACTGCATTCTTCTTTTTCAGTTCTAAAATACAAGAAGAATGATGAGGATGAATCACTTAAAGACAAATTGTCTAAACTAAATATTCATTCAATTAGCAAGAAATCAAAAAGGGTGACAAATCATCTAAAGATTCTGACCAGAGGAGAATCACAGGTAATTTTTCTTCTTGGGCCACCTACACTTTCCCAGGCAACATGAACACTGATACTTTCGTGGGGTTTTGTTTTGTTGTTACCAGAGTTATATCTAGAATACTGAGAATCAAAGTAATTACCCTCTGCTCTTCCTTTCTCTCTCTCTTGTAGTATAATGAGGTGGGAGTGGGGATGGGTGATGTGTTGCTTCTACTCTAGAAGCAGACAAAGGGGAGAGAAGATGGGAGAAGAGAACTAGGGACAGGATGCCCCAAGTCCTGACACTCACTGTAGACCAGCACATAATCACCTTCAAGCCAATGTCCTCTTCCATCTCCTTTTTACTTTTGCTTTTAAAAATCTCACTTTCCTTTAGGGTTCCCTGGAGGGTCATTTTATTCTTATTTCAACTATTAAAAAAAAGAAAGTGTTTAGATTCATACCTTAGTGTGATCTTTTTCCTACCATTATCCTCTCCTCTCCCTCCACTCCCTGGATGCACATTGTATTAGTGGGTAACTCTTCTTTGTTAGCTCTTTAACCGGTTTGAACCACTTTCATCTCAACCCCTAAGAAATAACCGATGGAGTAGCAAAGGCTCTTACACCTGAATGTGCTTAAGAAGAATTTCCTGAGAAGCTTGCTGAAAGGCAGATTCTAGGCTTCCACCTGATGCAAGGGTGCAGCCTACAAGTCTTGAGTTTTTACTAACATTCCAGGTGTTCTGAAGCTAATGACTTTGAAGTAAGTGATCAATGGAACACACTTCGAGAATCACAGGATAGGAAGTTCATGGTCCTGAAGTGGTAATGCCGTAGGCTTCTAACTGAACTTAGGAAGGACAGTTCTCAGCATATGTTGTTCTTATTTTTCCTTCTCATTTGTCTGTTTTCATCGATTATTATGTTAACATCTCTACTGGTTTTAGCTTAGACATTAACTAGAGGCAACTGTATGGTGGTTCAACATTGGTTTCAGGTGGCTTATTGTGTCTACCGCACTATTTAGCTGCTGTGATCTCTTTGCCTTCTTCCATTAAGCCTTTGCAGCTTTCTACCATGTAAGCAGACTACTTCTTCCTTCGAATGTCTAAAAAGCTTCCTCCTTGTATTATAATTTGGGCACTGTTCATATTTGCAGGAATCAACACAGGGCAGAAATTAAGAACAAGATCTTTAAAGTTCTCTAAACCTGTGTTTGAATCCCTACCTCTGCCACCTAACAAATATTTGTCTTGGGCACCAAGCTTAAATTTGATGTAATCATCTATAAGTTGGGGATTATACTGGTACCTGACATATGGGATGGTTGTGACAGTTAAATGAGATGAAGCATATATAAACAATGCACCTAAGACAGGTGCGATGGCATACACCTGTAATCCCAGTACTTGGAAGGTTGAGACAGGAGCATCATAGGTTCAAGGCCAGCCTCAGCAATTCAGCAAGACCCTCAGCAACTTAGTAAGACCTTGTTTCAAAATAAAAATTAAAAATACTGGGGGTATGGCTTAGACGTAGAATGCTCCTGTGTTCAATCACCAGTACAGAAGAAGAGGAGGAGGAGGAAGAGGAGGAGGAGGACGAAGAAGAAGAATAACTGCATCTAACACAGTGTATAAACACTATACACTGGCTATCATGATTATCATAATCATCATTATTTTATCATTGTTATATCATCATTTTTATATCAATGTGGAAAGTTTAGGACATTATGGTATACAGTCACAGATAAGGCAAAGGACAATCAGGGTGTTTCAACTAAACACAACAGTAATAGAATCAAGTTGGGAATTCATTTAAGAAGAGATTGTGGCCTCTATAGGCATGTACAGATTAAATGCAAACAATTCTTCCCCTCTCTTTGGGATTTTGTTTCTGACACAAGACAATTCTATTGAGGAACAATAGGCAGGTTCTAATTTTGGGCAGGCTTTTGTGTAAGCTATTAGATTCTTTAACTTATTTATCATCAGCTTCTTAAATTTTTCAATTGTGAACAAAAAGTGAATCATAGTTAAAGTAGCCTGAAGGGATATTAATTAGATTTTCCCCTTAATCTTTTTAGAGGATGTCCTGTCAGCAATGAAGCATTTCACTGTTAATCAGAAAATCAGCTGCATAGGCTGGACTGGAGAAGAGATAAATCTCAAATCAATCAATTTTGCACTTGTCAGCAGCTCAGGTGAAATATTGGTAGAGTTAGGGTATAAAGCTATTACCCAAGAGGAAGATTCCATTCAATTCATCATACATGTATTGAACTCTCATGTACCAGGCACTGTGTGAGAGATTGGGAGTACAAAGAAGAATAGGTGTAGGTTCTGAATTCAGACTGCTTCGGTTTGAATCCTGATCCTATCTGTGAACATGGGTGGACTTCTCTAACCCCCTATCTTAGGGTAAGGGCTGTGCATCTCTCACAAAGATTCCAAGACATAGTAGCTTGACGTTAGGCAGACATTTATTTCTCTCTCTAGTAACAGTCATGAGATGTGGGCAGATGGGCTCTGCTTCATAAGATCCTTCAAGTTTGTGCAGTGCTCTTCCTAAACATATTGTCTTCATCTGCCTAGTGGAAGCTGGGTCATTGACATGTCTTCCTTTAAGTTCCAAGGATGATGTTACAAGGTCAAGACTCAGAAATGAAACACAGCTCACACCCTACCTGCCCAAAGCCAGTTCCATGGACAGAGATGGCTGCAAGGGGATCTGCGAAATGTCTCCAGCAGGGCAGCCGTGTGTCCAGCTTAAATTAGAGGTGTGGGTCCTATAAATATAAGGACAACAGGGGAATGTTAATGATCTCTGCCACCCTTCTGAACCTTCTGCCTCTTTATCTCTAAAATGTGCTTAATCATAATATCTACCGCATAGGGTTGTGAAAGAATTGAGAAAATGGAAGAAAGGTCTTAGCGTAGTGCCTAGAACAGAGTCAGTGTTTAATAAATATTAGCTATTATTATTATTAAGACAAAAATACTTAATCTTGGATATTACTTGAAATTCATCAATGGAGAAAGTTGCTTAACTATTTACTAGGATTATAAGAGCACATAGAAAGAAGAAATTCATCAGGCATGCTGGTGCATGCTTGTCAGTACTTGGGAGGCTGAGACAGGAGGAATGCAGGTTCAAGACCAGCCTCAGCAACTTAGTGAGACCCTGTTTCGAAATAAAAAATAAAATTGGGCTAGGGGTGTAGCTTGGAGGTAGAATGCCCCTGGGTTCAAACCCCAGTACCACAAAAAAAAAGAAAGGAGAAATTTATTTCTACAGTGAGAAGAATATCAATGGAGGGAGGATTCACAGAGGAGTGACATTTGAGCTAGTCTTTAAAATAAACCGAATTTTATAAGGCAGAAAAGGGACCACAACATATTCCAGCAAAACAGCATGAGAAAGGATTGGTTATGGGAAAGTAGAATTGGGCAATATTTCTCACAGTGTGATCTTTGAACCTTTCTCTTTAGAATCATCTGGGTCTCAGCCAAGATATACAAAATAAAATATCTGGCAATGGGTCCTTGGAAACTGCATTTAAAAACATCTGCCCCAGCATATTGCTATACACATCAGACTGAGTTGGAACATAGCGATCATAAGGCCTACGGCACTGGATTTTGCATGGATTACTACTGCCCATTTGATAAAAATTTTTCTAGATAAACAATATTAAGGGGTTTAAAAATAAAGTGTTACTATTTCTATCCATCTAGTTCTAAGATAAACTATCTGAAATCAAGAAACATATGAACCAATAACAGCTTCGATTATTATCCACTGCTGAACTGAACAATTTGCACCCTGTTCCATGAGACATTTAGAGGTTCATGCAGGGCTTTCCAGCATGAGACTGGTTCTGATATTGTCTTATAGCCATTTTGATTGCTAAGAAATACAAATAAATGTGTGCTCCTGAGAAATACCAGAAACATATAAAAATCATATGTTCTGAATGCTAATAAATATTACATGTAAGATGACAAAAAATGAACATCTGTGACTACTATCTTACCTTTGAAGATTTATCCCAACACAAGGGCTAAGATTACATATCATCCTTCCAATATGAGGTGGTAATTATCACATATTTTTAACTATGAGCCTAAGAATAATAAGCACTGTGAAATAAACTAGAATGTGTCCTATGAGAAAAACAATACATTCCAGTCAATAGATCAAACTTAGATTTTTAAACCCACAAATTAATGCAATTTGAGTATATACATAATATATGCCATTAAAAACTGCAGAAATTTTTTATAATCCTACAGCTATTATGACAGAGGTGAAACTGTGCAAAAATGAACAATAGAAAATTAAGCTGCATAGCATGGCTTCGTGACATTAATCAAACACTGGTTGTGCACTATGCCAGTCTGAGAAGGACTGCATTACAATAGTCAGCATATGACAGAAGGTTTTTGTATCAACAAGGAATTTTTTTGTAATATTCTGGGCCAATATGGTCTGTACTATATTTTCAAGTATCAGATCCATTTGAATTATGAAAATAAATAATTTCATGTATATTTTAGATAAAAGATAATACTTTTAACAGAGAAGAAAAGCTATTTAGAGCTTTAGAGAAGACCGTGAGGCATTGTGTGAAGAACATATCATCCTGTCTCCAACACATACAGGTAGGTGAGACACAACTGTTTTCAATGTTTCTATAAGATTGCATCGATTTCCACAGTTATTATGAAGAGCCAATGTGACTGTCCATTCATTTTTTATGATGACAATTTATATCCCAAATCTGGAATTCTACAAACTACTAGCAGAGGAAGCCAACATGAAGGCTTGGGTTTTGCTCTTTGACACTCTACATGCTCAGCCCTCCCCCATCCAAATTGCCATATTGAGGGACTTTTGCTCAGAGAATTGCCTATGGACCATGAACTTGTTTTCTTCTTAATAGAAATGAGTATATTAACACAAAATTGTACATGAGGCAGAACTTGTGTTTGTCTGATTTTACAAAAAATATATCTCTTTCTACAGCTTAAAATAGATATAAAAATCAGTATGAAGGAGAATAAATTGAACTACAAAATAATATGAACTGCAATAAGCAAATGCTCTCACACAATTACAGTGGAAGACAAAACCACCTTCACAAATTTCTAGTCCCCTGGCAGGTTGTCCTGACCCTATTGAGAATCACTGATTTCTGCAAACCAGTTGGAGTATAGTGCAATTCTTCTCCGTAGGAAGGTTAGTCAGGAGTTTCTTCTAATGGATCTTATAGAGGACACAGTGTCCTTAAGAACATCTTGACAATGGTTATGACTATGAGAGAGAGAAAGTTAATAGAGTTACGTGTAAGTCAGTTAATAAATGGCCCCTTCCTTTTCCAGAAGTTTTTCTTTTGGTTATCTTTTTTGGAAGTAGATGCTTGCACACTTAGATAAAATATCACCAGCAGAGGATTAAGGAGACAAGCATACTGACTTGGAGACAAGATTCCATGTTCTGTAAGGACAAGCACATTCTGTTCTTGCTTATTATCTGATGCAAATCCTGATTTACAATCAGGTTTGCTCATCTCTTCCAAAGCACTGCCTTCTGTAAAAAGAAAACCGAAATGCAGTCATACATCCCTAGGGCAGTGGGACCTGTCCTTGATGTAACTTTCAAGGAGTAAATAAATATGTCTTGGGAACATTTACTGGAAAATCTTGTATATTCACTGATTGATTCAACAAAACATGAACATCTTCTCCTAAAGAGAGCATTTAATTCACTAAGGGAAATTGATGATTAAATCAAAGAGGAGTAATTTTTAAAACAAGAAATCTAGCTGGGTGTGGTGGCACACGCCTGTAATCCTAGTACTTGGGAGTATGAGACAGGAGGATCACAGGTTCATGGTCAGCCTCAGCAACTTAGTGAGGCCCTGATTCAAAATAAACAATAAAATAAGACTGGGGGTGTAGCTCAGAGGCAGAATGCCTCTGGATTCAATCCCCAGTACCACAAAAAAGTAAAAAATAAAATAAAATAAGAAAGCTGTAAGAATTGAATGCTAAAGAATGACCAATGAGGGAATTTATGATGGACTCATCTTAATCAAAGAGGGTCTTATACATAGTATTATGAGAAAGTGACATTGGGGGAAAAGGAAGGAAATAGTTATGAGTAACTCAATTGTACAGAATATTCATTAAATGTGCATAGTTCCTTTTTTCCCCTTTGTTATCTCTCGGGGGAGAGGGGTGTTAATGGTGATGAAGCTCACATTTGGGATAGGTTTCATTGTACTGACTTTGGAATGTACCCTTTCATAACTTTGTTGTTGGGTTTCAGGATGCCATGCCCATTGCTCTGCAGAGTGTAAAGGAGCTCCAGGAAATTTCATACAGCAAAGACGAGGAGGAGAGGGGCCAGTCAGAGACCCTGAGTAATGCCCCAAATCCCTGTCATGACTTTGTAAGTTATTTATATTCATAGATAAATACAAATTAAGTAGTGGGGTTAAAAGAAAAGCTGCTTTTCATTTATTTTTTCTGGAGTGAGATATGAAATATGCACTAAAGCAAATACTAATATCAAAATTAGGAGATTTTAACAGGGGATTTAAAAATAATTAAATTTTAAAAAGTGGATTAGTGAGGATTTTACTACAATTGAAATTTAAGACAACCCCAGGTTGTGTTTCTAGGGGTAGTCAGTACCTGTGTGACTTTTAGAATCAATATTTAAAGTCTGCACATGATATAGCAAGGATTTATTAAGTTGGAAAGCTGTGATTTTCTTCCAGGAGACTCTGGAAATGCCTTGAGTCCTTACAGAGAGAGCACAGGCATTCTCTGAGAATAGGGCTCTTATTAACACAGTACACACTTGAACACAAAGCCTTCTTATTGAGAACAACTTTTACTGAGTCATATATTATTTCTTCTGTTCTATGATAAAATATTTGTGTTTTGAGAGTTCTGTAAAATAGAGATTGGGAATCATGAATAGATGCTTGAATCAATAAAATATTTGGGTGGTAAGCTAGTCTGGGTAACACTAATTTTAATTTAGTGATTTGCTTATCTGTAGGTATTGTTATTTCATAGTAGCATTTCAAGTATTATATAGAAGATATAATAGACTCCATCATCTTGAAAGTGGCATTTTTGCATTGCCATTATTGGCACTTTCGGTCAGATAAGTCTTCAAGGAGTGTCCCCTGTGTTGGAGGATGTTTAGCATTCTTAGCATACCAGGTCAAAATCTCATTAACACCCCCCACCTCAAGTCATTGTAATAAGCAATAAATAGCTCCACTTATTTCCAAACCCTAGGATGTGCCACAGCCCCCATCCTACTAGAAAACTACATGGAAGCATCATGCTTTTCTGGCATTGGAAAATGGAAAGTCAGGATTATATCTGAAGTAAGGTGATAGGTTGATCATGGATAGATAGATAGATGATAGAAGTTTTTACACCATAAGTTTAATGGAAAAAGCATGGCTAGTTCTGTATGTATTTTCTGGGTTTAATTACAGAGAGCACATTTTAGGAAAGCCCTTAAGGGTTTGCTCTTTAGGTTAATTCAAATTCATTAAGTCGATAAATATTTATTGAGCACCATCTGAGCACATGGTACATAGCTTCTCCCTTAGCAACCATGCTCCAAAACGCAACAGAAAGAAGAAAGAAGGCATCCTGCCTACTTCCATAAAGCTATAAGATGATTAATTATGCTAAACTAAATAATTATCAGAAATCTCTATACAAAGTAACATTTTTATGGAAAACATATATAGAACTCTTTTTAAAAATCTGAAAGCAGAGCAGTTGTTCTTATCTAACCATGAACGATGCCCATGTACACATTTTGCGTAGAATAAAAATATTAAAATCTACTTCTTATTTGTACCAACCACAATTCCTATACACAGGCAAGCCAGTTCATGTGTATGAGTCACTGAACATATATTATAATTTTGTAATTATATTACCTGTAGAATCCAGTCAAGTCACAAGCACAGTAATTTATACCAGATAGAGTAAATAGATTCTTTGCTTAGTCAAGGGACTCATTAAACAGCGTGAAGGTATATATTGATTATTTCATAAACTAGGCATCAAGTCTAATCTGTGTTGGCTATTGCTAGTGCCAATAATGGATTGGTTTTCCTCTCTTCTAGATTTCCCATGAGTTCAGACAAAGTTACCAGGGGCCATTTAAGTTAAGTAATACAGGCTGTTGCTCAGATGCTGATTCCCTGAGACATGTTTGAGGGTACAAAAGAAAAACCTACTTCCAAATTTCCATACATAATCATGTAACCCAAGCATATATGGGTTACATATATGCAGGGTGTGTTAGTCAGCTTTTCATTGCTGTGACTAAAATGCCTGACACATATAACTTGGAGGAGCAAAGGTTTATTTTGGCTTACAGTTTCAGTTGATGGTCGGCTGACTCCATTGCTCTGGGCCTGAGGTGAGGCCAAACATCATGTGGGAGGGTGTGGTGAAGGAAAATTGCTTGGCTCATGGCAGCTGGGAAGGAGTGGGGGGGGGAGAGAGAAAGGGGAGAAGGGGAGAGGAGGAGAGTGGAGGGGCCTGGGACAAGATATAGTCCCCAAGACCATGCCCCCAGTGACCTTCTTTCTCCAACCATGCCCCATCTACCTATAGTTTCCACCATTTCCCAATAGTCCATTCAGCTATCGATGGATTAATCCAGTGATGAGATCACAGCCCTCATGACCATCACTTCCCCGAAGCCCCACCTCTCACCCTTGCTGCATTGTGAACCAGGCCTTCAACACTCTAGACTTTGGGGGACATTTCATATCCAAACCCCAACATAGGTCAATGCAAACATAGAGTACTAATGCATTTCAGAATAGAGGGAAAAGAAAGAGAAATTGAAATTAAATCTAGGGTGGTTGGGTGCTGACATAGGGTTGGGCATTAACACAAAGTTTGTTTTTAATGATTCAGACTAGCACCAGCTTTAATGTATTTAAACGAGTAAGTTATAACTCTGTGGTCATCTCTGTCACAGGAATAAAATACCTATATGTAGCGATTACTATCAGTATAGGAGATGCAGTTCCACTACCAAAAATAAAGTCTTCAAAGTAATAAAAAATTTGGAACTGGTGGGAGAAATAGGGTACAGTGTCCCCTAAGACTGACTTTACATCTTTTGCTGTCATATAATGGTGGGAGTGACATGGAGAATCATTTACAGTCTCGGTAGTTAAAGGCTACACGTTTAAAGCTATGCTCCACCCCCCAAGTGGTAGAATAGCTCACCATGGCTCTGGAATTAGAAAGGAGAAGGAGAAAGTGTTGAAGGAGAAGATCCCAATGACAAAATCAATAGTTGCAGAAAGAAAGGTGGAGTTATATTTTGGGTGAGCAGGCTTTAACTTTTGTATTCCTCCTTGGGTTCAATATTAGAGTCTCTGTTTTAAGTCCTTGAATAGGCTTAGCTAGACACAAAATTGGTTAGATCTTCTTCTAACTTGGCTGAATGGTTTCCTGTTTCCTTTGTGGTCCTGCAGAGAGGGGGTAGGCCCACTGAGAGCAACGCTGGATATGGTATGGGCTGTCCCTGTCTCTGTAATTGGATTGTTTTTTCTTTTGACAGGCAGCTCACTTGCAGAGATCCATCCTGAATCCCCTGTCAGCCCTGCTGTCCTTATTCCCAGGACCTCAGAAGCTAATCCAGAAACGCTATGACAAACTACTGGACTACAACAGCTACCGGCAGCGGTCAGCAGGAGATGAGTCAGACTTGGCCAAAAAGGAGTATGAGGCCCTCAATGCCCAGCTTGTGGAAGAGCTCCACACGTTCAACCAGGCTGCTCGGAAGATTCTGGTGAACTGCCTGTGCAGTTTCATCACCCTCCTCAGAGACCTGATGCTTGCAGCACAGCAGGCTCATTCCACAGTCCTGCCAGTAAGGGGCCTGTTCAGAGCATGCCCCTGTGGGTGTGGCCCGTGTCTCTGTGTGTGTGTGTGTGTGTGTGTGTGTGTGTGTGTGTGTGTGTGTGAGAGAGAGAGAGAGAGAGAGAGAGAGAGAGAGAGATTTAAGTACCGCCCATCATGATGGTCTTCTGCTTCTTGATGCCCACTTTGAATCAGATAATTTTTAAAGGTATCTTCAGTTTTTATTTTAAGTCATATAAAAATTATTCATGTTGCAATTCATAACAGAACAGGAACGAAGAGATTCTTTGTTTTTGCAAAATTACTAATGTATTATAAAGTAAAAAGCATTTTAGAGAGGTTTATTTTCAAATTTTGTTTAATTCTGTAGTTTAGTGTACAGTATATATGTATATATAAACCTTTTAAAGCTCTAGATTCACATGTAGAGTATATATAAACTTCTTGTCTTAGAGTATAGAGTAAATATATATATATATGCTCTCTCTATATATATTTACTCATATATATGTATATATATATATATATATTTATACGTTTTTATACTTTTACTGGTGCATTGTAATTATACACCAGAGTGAGGTTCAGAGTGATGGAAACATAGATGCACACAGCGCTTGGGGTGGTTCCCTCCAGATCCTCCTCCCCTCCCCAGTACATGTGAGCGAGATTGGCAGTGATACCTTCATATAAAGACACAGCATTGTTAGAACTGTTTCCTTCGTCAAGTCTCCTTTTTCCCCTCCTCACCTCCCTCCCCAGATCCCCTTCTACTCTTCTATTAGCCTCTCTCGTCATTCATTTGAGGTCCCTTTTGCTTCCTATTTTCTCTGTAGCTTCCGCATGTGAGAGAAAAGATTTGACCCTTCACTTTCTGTGACTGGCTGATCTCACTTAGCATAATATTCTCTAGTTCCATCCATTTTCCTGCAAATGGAATATTTTTGTTCTTCTTTATGGCTGGGTAAAATTTCATTGTGTGTTTATACCATGTTTTCTTTATCCATTCATCTGTTGATGACAGACAGGACACCTGGTATGGATTCACATGCAGTTGTAAGAAGTAATACAGAAATCCTGATATCCATACACTTTCCCAGTGGTAATATCTCACATAACTATGTCGATATTTCCGAAAGGCAGAATTGGCTAGTGATTAGAGAACAGACTCTGGCACTAGGGTCCCTTGTTCTAATACTCACTCATCACCATACTACCTTGGACAAATTAATTTATCCTCCTGTGTCTTCAATTAGTATATCATATTTTATTGTATTTTAATTGTGGTAAAATAGAACAAAAATCACCATCTTAACCATTTTAAGTGCACGGTTCAGTTAAGTATGTTTACATTGCTGTGCAACAGAATGCCAGAACATTTCGTCTTGCAAAACTGAGAGTATATCAATTAAACAAGCCCCATTTCCCCCTTCTCCTAGTCCCTGGCAACCACTGTTCTACTTTCTGCTCATAGGAATTTTTCCTTATCCCCATCAGTCGGAAATTTAATGATGAGGAACATTGGTATGTTGAACACTTGGTGGGATCCTTTTAACAAGAAAATTATGTCTTCCACTTCTGGAAACTTTTAAAAAATATTTCATCAGTATTTTATGTGTTTCTTTACTCTTTTTCTCTTTTTATGAACCTCCTGGGTTGTTCCTCTAATTTTATTATCTTTTCCCACTAATTTTCTATCTCTTTATTACTTTGATCAACTTCCTATGAAATTTTCCTACTTTAATCTTCTATCCCATCTTTTATTTCTTATTTCTGCTCTTATAATTTTAATATTCAAGGATTCTTTTGTTTTCTTAAAATTAAGTCCAGTTGCTTTTCTTTTTTTTTCATATTCTCTCATGTTAGAGGTATGCCTATTGTAGAGTAATCTGACAGTCATTTGAAAAGCCCTGACAGTAGCATCTTTAGGTCTTTCCTCTCAGGCTGGTCAGAATATGCATAAACTACTCTTCAAGTCTTCTGTCTGGAGGTTAATCTATTAGGGTGGGTGGTGCAGAGAGGGGTTTCAAGGCCAGTGTACATCCATTCCCTCAGCTGCTCTATTTCCAATATTGGTCTCCTACCCTTATTTGTGACTAGTATCCCTTGGTCTAGAGACTCTATTTTAGCATTTGCAAAGAAGAAAACTTTATCTTCCACCAAGGCAGGGAAGACAAGTCATCCAAATTCACAAAATGGGGGAAGAATCTGGGGATCCAATTAGATTACACAAACATAGTAGTATAGTCATTTAGTATTGCTGTGTTATTGTCTCTCACAGTTCATGGGTTCACTGGGCTCAGGTTGGTCATTCCCCATGTTTCTCATGAGGTTATGGTCAGATAGCAGCTGGGACTGGAGTCATTTCAAAGACTTCCTCAGGTCCAGCTCTGAGGCTGGTGATGGAATGATGATGGAAGACTTAAGCAGCTGGAGTATCTGGGGATTCAGAGATCTCCCCGGCTCCCACACACATGCACACACACTCTGATCTTTCAATATGGCATTTTTACATGATGGCCGCAGGGCAGCTGGGCTTCTTCCATGATGACTAAAGGATTCCAGAGTGAGTGTCCCAAGAAAACCAACAGAAATAGCATGGTCATTTTTAAAGTCTAATCTGGAAAACCAGATAACATCATTTCTATGGTTCTATTTATTTCAATATTCTGTTTATTGAGGACATTTTATAGGCACACCTAGGGCTGTAGATGTGGCTTAGTGGTAGATGGAGCACTTGCCTAGCAAGAGTTTGGCCCTAGGTCTATCCCTGGCATTGCAAAACAAAACAAAACAAAACAAAAAACAACAAAGCAAAACAACCATAGAAGCCCACCTAGTTTTGAGTGACAGAAACCTAGTCTCCACTTCATAGCAAGCATGTCAAAGAATCTTCTGATGTATTTTAAAACTAGCATAGGCTCTTAATCAGTGCTTCTTATTTTAGAACCTTTCTCCTTACCTCTATACCACCCCACCACATAGGTATCTACCACTATTCACTCCTAAGCTTTCCTCCAGGACTTAGCCATTTTTCTCCTTTATTCTTTTATTTAGACTTGAAACTTAAAAAATATTTCTATCATTTTCATGATATTTCCAGAAACAGCAAGTTAGACCATCTTTTTGTAGATATTTTAGAGTTACCCTAATTTTTCACTCTGGAGCTATCTTACAAACGCTCATCACAAGTCTACTAAATTTAATACTATGATGGTCTAGTTGTTTGAAAATAATGCCAGGCCGGGCGTGGTGGCACACGCTTGTAATCCCAGTACTTGGGAGGTGGAGACCGGAGGATCCGGGTTCGTGGCCAGCCTCAGCTAATTAGTGGGGCCCTCCACAACTTCGTGAGACCCGGTTTCAAAATAAAGGATAAAAAATAGGGTGTAGCTCGGAGGTAGAACGCCCCTGGGTTCAATCCCCGGTACCGCAAAAAAAAAAAATAATAATGCCATATCATTTATACCTTAGGTGCCACTGTTAGTCTCAAGCATCTTTGAGATTCAGAGTCGAGTACTGGAAGAGGTCCAAAATTTGAATTTTGTAAAGGACAATAGTGCCACCTTTATTGAGAGGAAACTTAGTTTTGAAAAGAAGAAGCCTATGCAAATTCTGGTGAGTTTTAGCAGCATTCATGACAATAATTATCATCACTGCTTTGTCCAAAACATATCATATTATTTTCCATATCACTAATTTCATTTGAATGTCCTATAGTTTATTTATGTTTAAAATTTCTTCTCGATTTCCACCCTTTACATTATAAACTCAATAAGATCATGGATTTGTGTTTCTGTTTATATATGATGTATTCCTAAAGTGTGTAAAACGGTACTTGACATAGGATAGGGACTCAATAAATATTTGTTGTCTAAGATTTTATAGAGATAAATCATACAGTCATTTTCAAGATAAAGTGCCCCAGGCTCCAGAGATAAAGTGGTTTTCTCAAAGTCACTTAGTGCCAGAGCTTGGAAGAGTTCTATGCCTCTTGATTCCTGCTTAATTTACTGATATTTTCCAGAAAAAGACATGCACATGTTCAATTTACTGAATTAAATATTACAAAGTATTTAATATGCAAGGGATGATCTACAAAATAGAAGTTAAAATATTGCTCAAAATTAAAGAGGGATTAGAACCTCTGCCATCTTATTCTCCATTGAGTTTTCTTTCCTTTCTACAACACTGCCCTCATGTGCTTATTAGAGAATTTTTCACTATTGAATAACTCAGCGGAGTGCTTTATAATAAGAGCCTGATCTAAGCCTCTACCTTGAAATAAATCCAAATCAGTATATGACTTCTACATTTTAAAAATCTCCAAAGATATTTGCCAACTTAATGAGGATTTTATAATACATCCATCTAAACCAAAACTTCTTACATTTCCCAGCCAGAAGTGCCACGTCAAACTGACATTCACCGCTCCAAACTTCTATCCACATACAGTGCAGAGGAACTCTACCAAGCTAAGCGCAAATGCAATGCTACACAAGAATATGACATCAATCTTCTGGAAGGAGAGTTGGTGGCTGTGATGGAACAGAAAGATCCACTGGGGAGTACAAGCAGGTGGCTTGTTGACACAGGAAGTAAGTTCTTCTCCAGAACTACCACCCCTCTTCAGGTTGAGATTTTCCCAGTGGCCTCTGTGTGCTGCTCTGAGCACACATGTTTGGAAACAGTATACAAATGACCCTGCTTCTTCTTTTTTTTAATTTCCTTCCTAGTTGTAAAAGGATATGTGTATTCCTCCTTCCTAAAACCCTACAATCCAGCAAAAGTGCAGAAGGCGGATGCAGAGAACAGGTTCTGTGATGATGATTTTGACAACATCAGCCTCTTTGTGTCTTCACGGCCAGCTAGTGACAGTGTCACAGGGACCCCAGAAGGCAGCATAAGTGACAGCAGCTCATCTCTTAGTGGCACTTGTGGAAAGCTTGAAACGAACGGCACTGATGTTGACAGTTTTCAGGAGGTAGATGAACAGGTAAGAATTTGAACCTTAATGAAAAAATACATGGCTGTTCAAAACATGAAAGAATCTCTAAATGCCCACTATTTGACTGTAGAATTTTGGGGAAAAGTGCCATCTTTGATATCAAAGAGACCTCTATTAGTGTGTACTTGCTTTGGACAGTTTTACAACGAAACTAAGAGGAAAATAATTCCTATATTGCATAGTTCATGTGTAAATTAGAGATAATGTATGTATGCAAAGTACCTAGCACAGAGTAGCTGTTACTGTTACTACCCTGTTGCTATGTACTCAGAGTGGAGATGGTCTTTTTACATACTACCACTAGAGAAAAGCAATTCAATGCTGAATATATTGTGACCACCAATAGCATGTAGAAAATTATCCCTGATTCCTCTAAAAGCAACGTCTTCGTTGAGCTCCTTTATGAGCATATCTATAAGGAAAATTATTTAAAATATTGAAGGATCAAAGGGCATATAGAAAGTCTTTACAGGCATTGTCATCAAAAATATTTTATGCATTCACTTTTTTTCACTAATAGTGTATTATTGTTCAACTCATGACATTTTATTTCAAAAATAGCATTAGTAATGTGTTATTTATATACTGTGGAATTCATTCACTTTAAGTGTAAAATTCAATACTTTTAGTATATTTACAGAATTGTGAAATCTTCACCCTAATTCAATTTTAGAACATTTTCTTTCATTCCAAAGGATCCTTTGTACCAATGTGCATTAACTGATCTTTCCCACCTCCAGCTTCAGGAAACTTTTAATCTATATTCCACCTCCATAGATTTGCCTTTTCTGTATATTTCATATAAATGGAATTGTACAATATGTGGTATGTGCAATTCATCTATGTTATAGTACATGTATGTACCTTGTTGCTTTTTATTGCCTAATAGTATCCCATTCCATGGATATATTCTGTTTAACCATTCACCATTTGATGGACATTAGGGTAATTTCTAGTTTGGGGTTATTGTAAATAATGCTGCTGTGACCTTTTGTCTATAAGCTTTTGTGTCGATTTCATTTTTCTTGAGCAGTCAACCAGGAATGGAATTGCTTCTTCATAAGGTAAATTTGTGTTTAACTTTTTAAGAAGCTGCCAAACTTTTCGAAAAGGCTTTGAAAAACATTTTATACTCCTATAAGCAATGTATGATAGTTGTCCACATCCTTGCCAACACTAGTTATTATCTTTTATATTGTAGCCATCTTAGGGGTTATGAAGGTGGTATCTCTTTGTGATTTTAATTTGTATTTCCCTAATGACTAATGCTGTTAAGCATCTTTTCATGTGCTTATGTGCTATTCTATTTTCTTTGGTGAAAAGTCTATTCAATTTTTTTTAATTGGGTCATTTTCCTGCTTGTTTTCCAGTTGTAAGAGTTCTTCATAAACTCTGGGTACAAATTAATTATCAGATATATCACTTTGTAAATCTTTTCTCCCAGTCATGACTAGATTTTCAACTCATCTTGATATCACTATATGTTCTTTTCACTCTTCTATCTTGAAGTTTCAAAACACTATTACTTGTTTGCTTATTTATTCAGAATTACTAGAAGACATGTCATATTATAATGGTAACTAATTAATTTTTATCACTGAACTCTATAGACTTGATTAAATATTTTGGCATACTTTGCCTTCTTCCAATAACCTAGGACAGAAATCTGAGGATGAAATTTGTCAAGACATCCTAAAACTAGCTTGGTATTAAGTAGCACATCACTTGCACTGTTTTGGCCTTGGATTAGCAGTGTGAGACTGCATGCAAAGCAATTCTTTCTAAGTAATCTTATCAACTTGCATCATGTGATACATTAGGTCCATTAGAAGTTTCCATTATCAAGAGAGGAAAAACTAAGCTACTTTTCTTTTACTCAAAAAGAAAGTATATTGATGGTATCCCCCATAAAATGTTACTTGCTCTCCTTTTCCTATGAGTTTGAAACAAACTCAAAATAGACACTGGTGTCAGGGATATAAATACAGGCAATATTACTAGTTAAATGGAATAGAAAATGAATCTTGAATCTGCGGCCACTTGGGATCTCTGATACCTTACCTCAGAGTTAAAATGACTCGGCTCAAACTGAGGACTTCCCTATGTAACAAATTTACCATAAGGAAAAGAGGCAGCAAAATCATGTTACTAAGGGGTGTTGTATTCTGTAATCTAGTCTTCTTGATGGTTCCAGTGGACCCTCACAAGGACACGTGGGTGAGTGATTTTGGCCTCTACCCGATATTCAGAGAGAATATGTGGGCCCTAAAAATCATTCAGATATAGGCAATTTCAGACTGACTTAGGCTATAGTGGCTCTGTGATTTTAAAATAGAGCTGAGTTTTTAACCTGGATTCTAAGAACCTTATGGGGTCTATGAATGGACTTTGGGGGCAGATCATGAATCTCCTCAAATATGTTGAAAATGTACTTATTTGCATATATACACATTTATGGTAAAAGAATTCCATATATTTGGCTGGGCGTGGTGGCACACACTTGTAATCCCAGTACTTGGGAAGCTGAGACAGGAGGATCGCAGGTTCGCAGCCAGCCTCAGCTAATTAGTGAGGCCCTCCGCAACTTACTGAGACCCTGTTTCAAAATAAAGAATAAAAAATAGGGCTGGAGGTGTCGCTTGGAGGTAGAATGCCCCTGGATTCCATCCCCAGTACTGCAAAAAAAAAAAAAAGAAAGAATTCCGTAGGTTTCAACACATTATCAAAGGGAAATTGTAACTAGAAAGATTAGAAGTCACTGCTCTAGACATTTAGCTTGCTTATCCACTCTCCCTCTCAAGAAACAAGACAGCTTGTTGGGTAAAGATCCTTCAACATTTTCTAGGATGGTTCTAGTAGATCAGGAATCTTATGGGTAGGGTTAAAATATAATTTACTATCTTTAATGGGACACTTTTGTTAATGAAAGTTCCTCCAGGAGCAAACTCTGTGGCAGGTGTAATTGGGAGGTATGGTTACCTTTCTTTGGGGGGGCCTCAGAACCCATCCACTCAGGGTCTTCCACACTCATCCCACACATGGACTTTCTCTGGGTGTTTTAAGTGCTCCTAAATTACACTCCAGAGCCTTTTTTGAATAATGGGGATGAGCTAATGGTTATTAAAAACATGGCAGTACTGATTTACACCAAGAACTTAACCATTAAGTTTTTCATTTACTACTTTTTGTTAATCAACAAATATACTTTCCCGTTCTGATGTATTCACTTCCTTTGTCCATGAAATAGTAATGTCATAGTTCATATTGGTGTTCTATATCGCATAACAGATTGCCACAATCTTAGTGACTTAAAAAAATACCAACTTAGCCGGGTATGTTGGTGCATGCCTATAATCCCAGTAGGTGGGAGGCTGAGACAGGAGGATCACAGGTTCGAGGACAGCCTCAGCAACTTAGTGAGACTCTCAGCAACCTAGGGAGATCCTCTTTCAAACAAAAAAGGGAGAAATTCTGGGGGTATAGTTCAGAGGTAGAATGCCCCTGGGTTCAATCTACAGTACCACCAAAAGAAACAAAATACAAACTTACTATTTGAGTCCATCATCAGGAGTCCAAGTTGGGCTTAGTGGGGTGCCTTGCTCAGGATCTCACATAGTTGCTATCTAGGTGTCTGCTGGGCTATGTTCCTTTTTGAAACCTGGGGTCCTCTTCCAAGCTCATGGTTGTTGACAGATTTCACTTTCTTATTCCAACAGGGCTGAGGACTTCATTTTCTTGCTGAAAATCAGTCAGGGACAACTTTAAGCAACTAAGGGCTATTCTCATATCTTTGCCATGTGGCCGTGTCTATAGGCAGCTTACAACATGACTGTTTCTTCAGTACATGAGCATCTCTTTGGCTTCAAGATCTCTCCCTTCTGAGAAGGCCTAGGCACTATTTTAAAGGGCCCTTCTGATTAGATCAGGTACATCTAGGATAATCTTCCTTTTGACTTACTTAAAGTCAATTTCTTAGGGACCTTATCAGGTACCGCTGCAAGATCTCTTTACTGTTACCATATAATATAACCTGGTCATGGGAGCAAAATCTCATCACATTAACAAGTCCCACCTATAATCAAAGGAAGGGGATTATATAGGACATGTACAACAGGGGGTGGAAATATTGGAGTCTGTGCTAGAATCTTGGGGTCTACAGTATCTGAGTGCTTTGCTTAGCCAGTAGAATGCTGTCTTTGGCACTCTGCAAAGATAACCAGGCTTAAAAATGGTGGAAATCCAGTTTCAGAGGGCAGTTCAATAGCTAAGATTCAGTGCTCCTTTCTGTTCTACATAAAAATTACTGAAAGCACAATTTTTTCCTTGAATCAAGTTGTTTTGCTACCAATTTTGCTAGTCCAGGATCTGGTCCTTTATCTTTAGATTTTCAACAACTTATGATGATGATGTCTGTAATGGGGAAATTGAGTCGGGGGTCACACAAGAAATCAAGGCTTAGCAAGCAGAGTGCAAAAGGCACTTTATTGCGCTCCCAGGCGAGGTCTGTTAACCGAGAGGCCTGTGGGTCAGCAGAGTCACGCCAGGGGGAGGAAGTGAGAGCATTTTATAGCAGGGTCTGGGGGTTGGGGCTATTAAGGCGGGAGGATGCCAGTCCCCTCACGAGATGAGGCAGGAGAATGCTGATTCTCTAGCGATCTGGAATCTGCCACGTCTCCACTTCTGGCTTCCCAGGCTCTGGGGCTTCCTGTCCTAGCTGCAGGGGACCACAAGGGGAGGGGGAGGGGAGGGGGCCAACCTATCAATGTCTAGTACATTGTTGTTTAGAAAGTGCTTCAAAAATTTGACAGGCTGAGCCGGGCGTAGTGGTGCACGCTTGTAATCCCAGTACTTTGGGAGGCGGACACCGGAGGATCTGGGTTCTCGGCCAGCCTCAGCTAGCGCTCGCTCTCTCTCTCTCTCTCTCTCTCTCTCTCCTTAGTGAGGCCCTCCGCAACTTTGTGAGACCCGGTTTCAAAATAAAGTATAAAAAAATAGGGCCGGGGGCACAGCGCGGAGGTAGAACGCCCCTGTGTTCAATCCCCGGTACCGAAAAAAAAAAAATTGACAGGCTGGATCACAATATGTATAGGTAGTCGTTAAAATGAACCTTTAGGGAGATAATTATTTGTATTAAAAGATTTTCAAAGATATTCTGAAGTTAAAAACGGGTTTCAGAGATTATGTAAACTATAAATCCATTTTTATTATGACTTCAGGTAGGTAGATAAAAAGAAAACAAGGAAGGGAGGGAGGAAAGAGAAAGAAGAAAAAAAAGAAATAGAAGGTATTTATATAGCAGTTGGGTGGGGATTTTTTGCTTACATTTATTTACAACTATGTCTTCATCAAACTACTTGTATAATAAAACTATATGACTGCTAAATGAAGAACATAAACGGTTGCTCTTAGAACACAAGGGAAAAGAGTGAGCATTTTTCATGAATTATAATCATTTTGTCTTCCTGAACCACATGTAATACTATAAATGCTGGTTTTGTAGCTCTTAGTTTTGGAAAGGAAGATTAAAATATATTATAAGTTTTGTTGTTGTTAATTGGAGAACCAGGATAAAATAAGTAAACGGAGATTGAGTGAAGACAGGTAATGTAGCTTAACACAGGAGAAAAAATTAAATGCACAAATATACAGAATAAGGGAATGCTATATTGGCAATGGTACCACAGGGAAATATCTGATGGTTATAAACAGTGGGTAATAAATTGGGTATGAATCAATAATACAGAGTGCTATTTTTAAAAAAGCAAATGCTGTGGAGAACTAGGTTATATTCACAGAATATTATACATAAAATGAGCCAGAGCTTAACTGAGTGCAAAGAAACTACCAATATAATGTATTTTAATAAATTCCAAGAAAAAAGAAAAGAGGATTAGATGACAGTGGTTCAAATTTAAAACATTTTAATTAATGTGTCTGGATCAAAGGCCTAAGACAATTAAAATATTGAGAATATGAGAAATCTTTCAGCTATTAAATGCAAGATAGGTTGAAAACTTCTAATTTGTTGTCTGACATTAAAGAAAATAAAAACAATAAAAAAGACTAAAAAGATTGCTGTCTTTAAAAGCAGACTTACTTCCTTTTGAAGTATATAATGTATGCCTGCATTTAACAGAAATTATATAACAATTGAAAAATTGCTCATCCTAAATATATTTTTGACCATGATCATCTAAAGTATTAAAAGCATATCATTTTTTACTTTAAATTTATGATTTCATGAGAATCTATATTTAATGCTTGAAATATAAACTATACTATAATTTCACACCAAATAGATTTAGGGAGATTTTATATTTCCTTTGAGAGAATTTGTGTCAAAGTGAAAGACTATCACAAGTATTTAAGAGTGGTATATTAGTAGCTAATCCATTCTGTTAAAAAAATCTATAGCTGCATTGGTAAAAGAAACATATTTATAAAAAGTACAAAAGACAGTTAGCAATTGTTAATGCAGGATCTTACAGATTATTTCAGGAGTTGTATTAGCAGGTTACATTCCTGAATGCTTTTGCAAACCAAATCCTCCACTGCATTTTTGTGGGTCTAGTTAATGTTTTCACTTTCCAAACAACCAACAAAAGTAACAACATTTTAGAGATCCCACTCTGCATATCCTTGCTAGAACAAAGGTTTGGTTCTTAAAGCATTATGAGAAATGGACTAAGCATTGGATTTGGAGTTAGAAGACATGGGCCCTAGCAGCAATAATTAGCTCTTTTCTTCTCCAAGTCTCAACTCACAGAATTGTTGGGAAAAAAAAGTGACAGTCATAAGCTCTCTAATTATTGCCATTATTCCGTTGCTGAAGAATTTAAAGCACCTCCCTTTGTTTTTTCCCTCCCTCCCTCTCTCTCTCCCTCCCTCCCTTTCTTCCTTCCTTCTTGGTAGTGGGGATTGAACCAGGAGCATTCTACCCCTGAGCTATACCCCCAGCCATATTTTATTTTTAACTTTTAAACTGTCTTACTAAGTTGTGGAGGGCACTGCTAAGTTGCTGAGGCTGTCCTCAAACCTATGGTCCTCCTGTCTCAGCTTCCCAGGTATTGAGAATTATAAGCAGGTGCTACCACATCCAGCTTTCTATTTTTCTAACAAAATAATCCATGTCCAAAAATCTCCCTTGTATTTATCTTGTTTGATACAAGACAATCTCCTGTATCATATTTAAGCCTTTCAGCCTAACTCAAGTCAAATTAACAAATATTTGGATTTCTACCTTGCACCATGATATGGTCAGTGGAGAAAAGTTTAAATGGGTGCTTTAGTTCTTTCAGGCTGTTATAACAAAACACCACAAACTGGGTGACTTATAAACAGTAGAAATTTCATTCAATTTTGGAGACTGAACGTCTTAAGATTAGAGAACTGGCATTTTTGGTGTCTGATCAGGGCCACTTTCCCGGTTCATAGATGGTACCTTCTTGCTAGATTCTCACCTAGTGGAAGGGATAAGGGGTCTCTCTTGGGTCTCTTTTAAAAAGGAATTAATCCCATTCATGAAGGCTCCACCCTCATGAACTCAACACCTCCCGTAGACATCATCTCAATATCATCACCTTGAGAGTAAGGATTTTAGCAATAAATTTTGGGGGGAAGAAAACATTCAGACCATAGTAATATGCTTCCTCGATTGAGGTGTAGCTCATGCTAGTTGCTAAACAATATACCAAGCAGTCGAATGTTATCCAAAGTGAAATAACAGTTCAAGATTTAAATAACAACTTAAGCTAAAACATAGTCCGCTCCCTACACTGCCCAGTCTCTTTTCCTGCTCAGTGAAATCATCTTATATCTTATAGTTTCCTTTATCAGTTAGCACTCAAGTTTGAAAGGCAATGTGCTTGCCTTTTCCTATACATTGTTTTCATGTATTCTTCTCTGAATGACATATTTACCCCTTTTGTCAACTTTGTCATTTATGAAAAGTTACTTCTTTTAAAATTCAGCTCGCGATTAGCTGATCTGTCATCTAGTTGTAGTTTTGTTGTTGGTGGTGGTGCTGTGTTTTTTGTTTTGTTTTGCTTTGTTGACATTTTCCTAGCTGAGTTGTAAGGTCCCTGATAATATCTAGCACTTAGTAGATAGTTCATGAAGGTTGATGAAACAAGTGAATCTATAAGTGTTGTTAACCAATTGCTTAATTTTACACCAAAACCAAACATTTTTATCATCAGTCTTATTTTACTGGAAGATGAAAAGAATTACCACTTATTTTAGGGCTTCCTATGCAACTAATAATTATGAAGCCATTCTTTTAACATTTTTCTTATTAAACCTTTAGCTTATTCCCACACTCCTTCCACTTTTCACCTTATGTAACATTATTGTACAAAATATACGCCAGAGTTTGTTTCTTTACAAGAGATTCTGAGAATATTATTGATTCAAAATGAATTTACATTAAAATATTTTAATAGAAACTGCCAAATTGCTTTCAAGTATGGACAATTTAAACTCCTTCCAACAGAGTAAGAATGCTTATTTCACTCCATTCTTGTCTAGGTCATATTTTAGCAAAATAAACCCAATAGAAAGAACTGGGCAATGTGACTTTGAAAAATCAGAAAATTTTACCATTGCTTCTAAAAGCTTTAAACCTTAATTGTGTTTTTTAGGTTCTGCTTCCAATAATGCCATTTACTTCTTTGTCTAGATTTTCTATGCAGTTCATGCTTTTCAAGCACGAAGTGACCATGAACTCAGCCTTCAGGAGTACCAAAGAGTCCATATACTTAGATTTTGTGATTTAAGTGGGAATAAAGAATGGTGGTTAGCTGAAGCTCAAGGACAGAAAGGATACGTGCCAGCTAACTACCTTGGTAAGATGACTTATGCTTAAGCCAATAAGCTTTTAACCCTTATTTCCTGGCAAGCTGCTGATTGACTACCTCATAAAATGGACATTCCCAAACTTTGGACCAGAAAGCAAGAAACCTCCAAACCCATGATCTGATACTGTATCTATCAGGTTCTAAAGAAGACTTTACTTCCTAACAGGATTATTTCATGAATGTATTATAAATAAATGTTGAAGGAAATACTAAGCCAACAGAAACAGTAAAGCAAATGGCCTGGGCTTCAAGTGTAAACTACTTAAAGGTGGAGATTTTGGAGGGGTAAATGTTGTTCTTTTATCTTCATAAAAGGTTGGATTGAAAGTTTTTCAATTTACTGTAAAATTTTAATTATATTATGTATTTGCCTTAAACATTTTCATTTTTCATATTTCTTACTTGCACATATGTGTTTATATATACACACATTTGTATCATATATATTATGCAGTTTATACATGTGTATAATATAGGTCATATACATATATGTATAAACCAGAGTATATACTAAATACACATAAGAATAATAATAGCAACAAGAAGTCTTTGATTTAGAACCTTTAACATAAGTTTTGCACTAAAATAAAAAATTTAATATTAATATCTAACATTTACTGAATACATACTATATGACAGACATTATTCTAAAATGCTTTGTCTTTAGTAACTTATTTAATACAACATTAAGAAGCAACCATAGGCCAAAGAGGTAATTTAGCTAAGTTAGCCCAGGTTGCATTGCCAGTAAGTGGTAGGACTGGGACTCAAGCCTAGCAGTCTGGTTCCTCTATTACATGGTACCCCTCCAGGAGAGTATACATTTGTCATCTGCAAAGCACTCAGGGATGTAAATAATGAACACTGAGGAGGGCCATTCTTCTTTTGTGCCTATATTTAAGTATTTAAGAGTTTTTCAAAATTAAGAGCTACAAGGACTTTCAAATTAGCCTAGAAAAAAATGAAGTATCTGGGCTTATTTCCACATTGTTTTACTTAACCATTTTTGAAAGTATACTTGTTTATAAACTATCTTACATGATTACTAATGATACTTTTTTTTGCGGTACAGAGGATTGAACCCAGAGGTATTCTACCTCTGAGCTACACCCCCAGCCCTATTTTTTATTCTTTATTTTGAAACAGGGTCTTCATTAAGTTGCGGAGAGCCTAAATAACTGAGGCTGGTCCTGAACCTGCGATCCTCCTGTCTCAGCCTCCCAAGTACTGAGATTACAAGCTTGCACCACCATGCCTGACTCTAATGATACTTTAATAAGAAAATATTTTTGGATCACTCAATCATTTGCATGATGAATGGGGAATGTGTGTTCTCTGTTCTGAGCCAAGACATAAATATTTTTAGTTGCCAATTTGTACTCAGATAAGGAAGGCACTGAGGATAACATTTTCTATAACACAATGTCTGGGGACACTGAATTTTAATTTGGATATTGCTCATAGAACTGTCCTTCAAGATTTCAGACACATTTTGTCAAGACACTTTATTGAACTGAAAATGCTTCTTTGGAACAGAAAATACTAAATTTGACTTCAGTGTTTTTCCTTAGAATCAAATTAAGGTAGACTTTCATTGTCCATATAAAAAAGTGCTACTATAACATTATGTTTTAAGATTTGTTACTTTGAAATATTTGATCCACATAATATATGCTATGTATACATTTCTATGTATATTACTGAATATATGAAGCAAAATGAAGAATGCTACTTTTCAGAGGGAAGCCACAGCTTTAAACACACACACACACACACACACACACACACACACACACACGAGACTAACATGTACAATCACAAATTTATAAGACATTTGTGTGATGGAAACATTTGCATTTTATGATGCTATTCTTAAAATCATTAATCTAGACATGGCTTTATGAAGTTCTACTAACTGACAAGCTATTTTTGTAAAAAATATTTTGTTTTAGGATGGGTACTAAAAGAAGATTCTCTTTTAGATATACAGGGACTTTTTATCATCCTTTGTATTCAATTTTAAAATAAAAGCAAATTTCAGTTTGCCAAAATTGCTACTTGTGGAAACTATGAGCATGCCCAAACACTAAAATAGTGGGGGAAATTATACATATATTTAAGTTAGCTTCAATATTCCCCACAAAAATGAAGACTTAACTAGCATAGATCTGCTTTTCTGGCTGAAGTAAGTGACTAGATGTATATGAGCAGCTTTTTCTATGGGTGTGGTCCTAGGATTGATGCTTCCTGTCTGACCTTTGAAAAATCCACACCACCACACTCATAGCTGCAGCTAACTGCTGAGCAAGAGTTGAAATGAAGCCATGTCCTGCAGCTTGTATTTCTAAGTATTTTGCTTAAAATCAGGTCAATTATAATTTTGAGATCAGACATGATTTAGTTGGGCTCACAGGAAACAAACTTTTAAGATAGTTATGAAATACATAAATCTTTAAGAAGTTTAAAAGATAAAATCATTGATGGCACCAGTGTAATTAAGGTTAGGCATGCTAATGTAACTATTATATTCTTTTAAAAATTAATATTATTATAGAGAATAGGATCCTCTGAAGTAGGTTTTTTTAAACCAAGAATGAAGGGGAAATTTTTATAGTTATTTTTCTTTTTAAAACAAACCAGTTCATTTATACATTTTACCTAGCTTTTATTTTTAAATAAAGGTGCTCTAAACTAATAGTATGTATAATAATTTTAGAAAGCATAAAAATTAATCCAGTAATGCAAAATTACCATGGATGCTAAAATCATGTGAAAAAGTTATAAAGCCATTATTTGAACATTCCTTATATTTCAAAAAATATTTTTAATATTTTATTTATGAATTTTGAGTAGTACAGAATACTTACACATTTTCAATCAGAGCAGTGAAGCACTGTATGACATACTTTAAATGCTGGAATATTCCATATTAATCTAAAATATAATTTATATTTTTAAAGATGGGTATTAAGTTCCCGCCTCTATTTGTGATGTAGTTTCAGTGATTTATAAAAGTTAGTGTTTTCACTACTTAAACATGCAATTAAAAACTCTTCACTTTTCCCATTATCTTCTTGGATTTTTGTCCATTACAAAAAAACTTCTCAAAGCCATATGAATAAAAGGATAATATCTTTATATCTTGAGATAGCAAATAAATTCTATTTAAATCTTGTTTGTAATATGGCTTCCTAAAGTACTCAATGTGCTGCTAAATACTGCAGACATGTAGACCTCACTAAACTCAAGTAAATTAGACTTACAAATTTACATTATAGTTAATGAAGAAGTAATTAAATTTCATTGACTGGATAGATACTGGACTTTATATTCTCTAGGGATAGATCACTATTTAGAGAATGTTACTCTTAAAATCCTTAATGAATGGATGTTCTTGTTAAAAATCTAGGCAATATATTCTCAGTAAATTAAACTTATTTTACTTAGAAAATAACACTAAGGTATGTAAATGTGTTTATGGCTCTGTAATTTTTATAATTATTGTATTAATAAAATTTTATTTTGGTAAAACGTCGTATTTCCTATACAACCTATGGTCATCACAATACAATTTATGTTACTAATAAACAGTACTACCATATCCTTGTTAAGAATTGGAATCATCTAATCTTTAAATACTTTTGTGTCTGAACTTGCAGTAGGGTTTTGTCCTGATAAACCCACTAGAAGTTGAAAATATCCCAGGTTGAAAGTGCACTTAATACACCTGGCCTACTGACCATCACTGCTTAGCAACACAGTGCACTGGAGAGTAGCAGTTGCTTACCTACAAGATCATGTGAATGCCTGGGATCTGTAGTTTGCTGTCCCTGCTCTATCTTGAGAGAGTATCACATAGCACATTGCTAGCCCAGGAAAATACTAAATTCAAAGTACAGATTGTACTAAATGTGTGCCACTTATGTACCATTAAAACATTTTAAGTAAAACCATTGTAAATCAGGGATCGTATGTTTTAGATGATTTCTATTTTATCACATTCTCATTAATGTTTTATAAAGAAGAAAACTAAGGACCATATATAGCTAACACATAGAGAGATAGGGATTCAAAACCAGTGGTTCTTTGAGCATTTTTCCTTTTCTTTCTTTTTTAAAGTCACTAAAATGTATGATTAGTCTTAAAGAAAGCACAATACGCAAAACAGAAAAGTGATGCTAATCAAATTTCTACTAAAATGGGATTTGAATATCCAATCCTAAAAGCTTATTTATGAGCACACCTGCTCATCTGTCTACTCATTCATTGGGAAAAACTAGTATTGAGAACTAGACTACCATGCTGTACAAGACAAACAAGACCTCTCTCCTGATATGACTGAAATTTGAGTATAGAAAACAAATTATACCAAACAAAAGAAAATAAAAAAAATATTGTGACTTCCATCATTGCTGTTAAAAAACTAGTAACTCACTTTGTGATATGGAAAATGAAGGTCTAAGAGCTACTTGAGACAATTAAACTCTGGTATCAAATATATCTCATAAAGTATCAAACCGAGTTATATACCTTATTAGATATATACATACACAGGTACACAAATTCTAAATATATATATACATATATTATCAAAATAAGAGAATTGTATTCGCTGAAATATAAATTCCTAAACTGTCTGAAGTGCAATAGAAATTAAAATAATTGCCTGTCTTCTTAACTCTATCTAGCACAAATTTTCTATGATGATAAAATTTTCCATTTCAAATGCTGATGTGCAAACTGTATTATTACTGCTTTAATGCCTTGTAGGTACTGAGGGTTACATTAACTGTTACAGTTGTTCAAATAAGCTTGTGTTAGATCAGTTTGTTCAACTTAGTCCAAACTGGCTCTGAACTATAAAACAATGATGAATTTTTAAGAAAAATGTTTTTTGGCCCTAAAAGGGATTTAGAGTTCATGCCAAATTGATGTTTTATCAGCAGAAATCTGTTTCTCAAAACAAAAACATCTGCAGGCAGAGTTTAAACATGTAAATAGACATTTGTTCCACATGTAAGTAATGGGATTATTTCAATCTTGGATTCTAATTTACTATGAATAATTTACTGCCATTATTTAACAGAGCAGTTTAAAATAATCTTTCCTTAGAAAAAGAACAAACTTAATTTAAAAGCTTTATCTTCACAGAAATCACTTACAAATATGTTTTAGAATAATGATGATAGAAAAGCCTAGGGATTAAGGAAGAGGGTTTGAGATGAGTGGTTTATAGAGTGAAGATTTTGTAATACACATCAAGGTTAATAAAATAATGCTACAAACAATTTTGTAAATGTGGGAATTTGTTGGATTTAGTTTCTAGAAAAAAATGAGGTAGTCCTGAATTACAAAATGGTTGCTGCAGTTTGCTGTAAATAATAAACTATTTGCTCCAGAAAACTACTGATCTCCCGTCATAATACACACGTGAAACAGTGATAGGTTAATTTGTTAGCTTATAAAGCAGTAACTCAAACCCTTCACATTTCCTGTATTAGCCAGTTTTTTTGTTATTATAATGAAATATCTGAAGCTGGGCAACTTTATAAAGAAGAGGTTTATTTAGCTCACAGTTTTGGAAATTGAAAGTCCAATCAGCGTGACACAAGCTCTGACAAGGGACCCCTGGCTGCATTGCCTCATGGAGGACAGCATCATGCCTGGAGTTCATGGGAGGTGGAAAGATTACCTCACGCACAGTATGTCAGAGAGCCATTCAGGGGTCAGACTCAGGACTTTCTAACATCTCAAACTTGTGAGAAATCAGGAATCCCCATGAGAACTACTTTAATCCTTTCCAGGGGAAGTGCCCACAATGACCTAGAGTGACCTCTGATTAGACACCACCTTTTCAAGGTCCTACCACCTCTTAACATTGCTACACTGGGGACCAAGCTTCCAACACACGAAACCTTGGGGGACAAACCACACCCATCTATAAGCACTCTCTGACTTAACAATATGAAGAGTTAATCATTATATAGGAGCTTCTTTTGTACAAAGTTAATTATAATTAAGTGAAACATGATAACATTTTTTGGGCGGCAAAAACCGAAGTTGTGTGTAAACAAGTCATAAATTCCTAACCACAAAGACTCTTGGAAGTAGATATTTTTCTCAAGAATTCTCAGGAATGTGCATAACCAGGATGAGTCAAAATTCAAAATTTATTTAACATATACTATGTGTATATATTACATTGGTAATGGGGAAAGCGGGCGATGTGAGAAAAGTATTATATTAAAAGGGCATGCAGTTTTACAATCTATTGGAAGAGATAAGTCCCTAAATAACTAGTATGAAGTGATGAAAAAGGTAATGATACAATAGAGGGATATGGGAAATTAAGTACAAAAAAAAGAGAGGGAACATCAGTTGAAATGAAATTGAGGACTGATACTAAACACTCAGAATGCTGGGGGGGGGTCCAAGAAACTTTATATTGGGTCATCCCTACCACATTCAGCAGGATCAACTCTTGGGGCTTTTTGCTAGATGAACTATTTCTTTTTCTTTAAATTTGCATATATTATCTCTTCTGAAATTCTCATCAAGAATTATTCTAATCATTATTTTCAGACATTATAGAAATTAATAAAAATGTTCAAGACATTTAAAATTAAGCAGTTTCCAAGTTTTGCCTAATAATATTTAGTATTTTAAGATAAGAAGCAATAGAAATTTGATTATCAAGATTTTTATTAAATTATGGAATATTACAGTTTATGTCCTAATAATAACCTTTTTATCTTTAGGGTAATATATATAAAAAGCTACTTGGCCACATTACTTCTTTAGTTTCTTTTGGGCGGCTTTCTTCTTCACCATCTGTAATCGCTTCATAGCATTGAGTTGTGATTCTTGTGACGTTGGACCTTTAAGGGATGCTGAGGGACTGCTGCTGGTTTCTGAAGTACTCTTGCTAGTGATACTTCCACTGGGCCCTGATGTACCACTATTTCCATTCCCACTTAGTTGGTTGCTGCTTCCTGGAACTAAACTACTAGGACTAGGAAGACCTACTTTGCTGACATTGTCACAACTAACTGAGCGACTAAGGCCAGTTTTGCCCAAGGTCAGAGGTGGAAGTGGTTTCAGTGGTACAGTGGGTGTAGTGCTATTACCAGAACCTATTTTGGAACCTATTCCTCCTTTGGATGATGTTGCCAGACCAGTCAAACCCACAGGCTTCTGGTTAGCTGAGGAGGTAGCAGGTTTCCCACTATTGTTTTGTGTTGTTGAACTCAATTTTGCTGTTGACGGACCAGCAGAAGAAGTTTTGGCTGCAAAAGCTGCCCATCCAGTTAGGCCACTAGTTACTGAAGAAGAAACATTGGTACTAGAAGAATTTCCAGAAGTAACTGTGGATGTCTAAAAAAAAATAAGATAAATATTTCATTAGAGCCAAGTATAATCAATACCTATATAATATCCTTAATATATAACAAGTTTACTTGTTAGACTTTTTATACCAAAGTAATGGCTTAGGAAATTTCAATTGTACAAAATTTGATTCTTATAAAATTGACCTAAAAACACACACAAAACAAAATTTTTCCATAACTAGTGGGTGTGTCACAATTTGCAAAGGATAAATTTTTGAATGCCATATTTTTATTTTTATGATTCCAAAAGAAAATGTAAGGAATTCCTTGTGGGGAATTTCTTTTAGATTCAGTTACAAACCATAACATGAAATCAGATTTAGTGCTTTATTTTTTTAACACAAGAAGGTATTACCTAGCTCAAAAAAAAATCTTATTCTTTAGACTTTGTTTCAAATGACTTGAAGGTCATTTAAAAGACTGAATCTAGTCTTTTTTAAAAAATATTTTTATTAGTTTATTGTAGTCTCATATCATAATATAGTTCAGAGTGATAGGGACATACATGCACACAGCACTTGGTGAGCTTGAATCTACTCTTAATGAACAAAAATGCTCATACCTAGGATATTCAGAAGATGCCTGCGATTAAGATTCAGTCAATAATTATTTATTGAGTGACTGTGTGGGAAAAAGAAAGCAGCTGTATACAGACACTAAAGCCAATTGTTCAGAAAAGTTGCCACCAGGTGGGCATGGTGGCACACGCTTGTAATTCCAGTACTTGGGAGGCTGAGACAGGAGGATCCGGGTTTGCGGCCAGCCTCAGCTATTTAGTGAAGCCCTCCACAACTTACTGAGACCCTGTTTCAAAATAAAGAATAAAAAATAGGGCTGGGGGTGTAGCTCAGAGGTAGAATGACCCTGGGTTCAATCCTCAGTACCACAAAAAAAAGTTGCCACCAAATTTTGAGCAATAACTACAGCACTGCAAAAATATGCAAATATGCAAACTTAACTACTCGGAAGTACACAATTCTCATGATATATTTTTTAAAATCTCATGATTTTAGTTTTTCAATTTGTCCATGTTTCCATTGGAACCATCACATAATAGATTTCCACATAAAAGGTTCTGTCAACTGTCTTCATAGGCTTCATAGTGGCATTCGGGGTAGGTCTGACTCACTTTCAGATGTTTCTTAAAGGCATAAATAACACTTCATCTTCTTTGGATCAACTTCCTAACTTGGCTAACCAGAATCTCACAATGATGCCAATGCCACAATAAATACATATCACTCTTATTCACACAAGAACAATTTTTTTTCTCTTTCACATAATGTAAAAATGCAGTTTGTTCAAATTAATTTTGAATTGAATTTATTGATACTCTCTCTACCTTCATATTAAGAAGACTTCATAAGCCAGGCATGGTGGTGCACACCTGTAATCTCAGTTCCTGGGAAGCTGAGACAGGAGGATGGCAGGTTCAAGGCCAGCCTCAGAAATTTAGTGAGATCCTCAGCAACTTAGTGAGACCCTGTTTCAAAATAAAGAATAAAAAACAAAAAGGGCTGGGGGTGTAGCTTGGAGGAAGAATGCTCCTGGGTTCAATCCCCAGTACCAAAAGAAAAAAAAAAAAGAAGACCTCACAAAAGTGTTAGGTTCACACATAGGTAAAAAGTAAAGCCTTATAAAATATGTCCCACTTTTAGAAATGGTTATTACCATGTTTACAATATATTCTGTTATATTTTAGAACTGAACTCTATATTTGATAAAACATTTCATTTTTTATAAGGTAGCCTTCAATATTATTTACATGTAAACATTTTTAACCAATGGATAAAATAGCATGGTCTGAAATCTTTTTATAAGAGAAGGAGTAAAGATTTTTATTCACATGCTCTGAAGAATGATGGGATTTTGTTTTGTTAACAATAACAAGATAAGGTAATTGTCTCAAGAGATTATCCTGACAAGGAAAACTTCACATAAAACATAAATTCTCTTGTTATAAGTTTCTCTTGTTACACTGGTAACAAGAGAAAAAGTCTTGAAAACAAAAGGACACAGGTGTAGTACATTCTCTTAATTTTCAGTTTGGAAAGATTTAGTTTCTTCCCCTTTCCTTTCAATTAAGCATAAAACTATCTGCCATATGGCAAAATGATCTTTCAGGAAACTTCACCAAAGAAAAAACACTTGAAATAATTAAAAAGACCAACACTTATGAAGTATAAACAAGAAAGCAAGTTCTATGTGTTTGGCATTTTATTTTAAAACCTTGCTGTTGCCTGGTATTGCTTTTCAACAGAATGACAGATGGTTTATAATAGTATCAGAAGACATAGAAGTAAAATAACACAAATGTGGAGACTTAGTAATTTTCTTACTATTTGAGTGTAGAAAACCAATTTCTCAAAAATTTTAACTATCAATACTTTCTTGCCATTATTCTAGTTAGAAATCCATTTGCATTTTACATGTGAATGGGAACAAAATTTGTTTTCATATTAAAAGTTTATTTATTTTAATCATAAAAACACCAAAAACTCTTAGCCAGACAAAAATGGCAGCCAAGACTTTATCTGCCAGAAAATGATTTCATGTTGGATTTCCTAAAAATAAATAATAATAGGTTAATATAAAATTACCCAAAAATGATTAGGTATAGGATTTAGCAACTCTAATTATTTTAAATAAATCAGTTATTCTTCAATTCCAACTTGCTGGGTTCCTATATGACAAATAAATAATGGTTATACTTTGGACAGCAACTCTTCTCCAGTAAATAAAAAGTGATCTGCAAATAAAATGATCAGTATCCTTCTCAGCGTTCTTTAAATTAATATACTTTTTCATCACACCAAGGTTCTCGAGCTTGTCACTTATACCTACCTACCTACCTCTGAGACAAGGTACTATCTTTAGAATTTTCTGGGGACAATCTTTGGGAATTTAGGGCTAATTTTTTCTTCAATCTTTAGTACTATGCCTAAAATTGGAACATATAGTTCAGTAAAAGTATTCGTTTATTAAATTAGATTAGAAAATATTTTATTCTATGATATCACAATGCTAGGATATTAGTAATCATATAGTAAAAACCTAAGAATGAGAAAAGTGATACTCTCACTAGATAGTATGGTCCCTTAGTATAAGAGGTAGGCACCATGAAAGTTCATGATAATGAAAAAACAAGACAAAATATGAAAATAGTTTCAACAGCCTATAAGTAGGGAGAAAAAAAGTTAAAAGACCAATCAGCTCAAGTAGTGTGAGGTTGCTACTGTAGACAGAGGTACTTAGAATTTAACCCAAAGACCTGATTGGAAATAGGTATATAACAACAAAAGAATGGTAAGAAATAAGCTGGGCATGGTGGTGCACGCCTATAATCCCAGTACTTGGGAGGCTGAGACAGGAGGATCACAGGTTTATGGCCAGCCTTAGAGAGACCCTGTTTCAAAATAAAAAATAAAATGGGCTGGGGGTATAGCTCCCAAGTAGAATGTCCCTTTGTTCAATCCTCTTTGGTCAATCAGTACAAAAAAAATGAAGGGTAAGAAATGTCATTTTGAAATATAATAGACTTTAATATAAATAATAATATAAGAAAGAGTTAGAGATGAAATAATGGTATAAATGTTCTCCTACTACCTAATTAATAGTAAAATATCAAGTTTCTCATTAAATTTTCTATCAAGATACTACTGTTTAGTTAACTAAGATATAACTATAGATAAAAATGGAATGGAATGTACCTTGACTTCTGTTCTCTTGAATGCTAGGAAGGTTGTCTCTTGTTTGAGTTTAGTTTCTGGTTTCTTAACCAATGGATCCTTGACAGCAGGAGCTACAGAAACAACTGTGGGGGCTGGTTTCTGTGGTGGTTTCTGAGTTTTTTGAGCCTGTAAAAATCATTGGATTAAATTAGTTACAAAATCTTAATTGTTTTTTAGGCATAAAAACATAAATGACACGTGTACTATATACACATGCATTTAAATAATTAGCTTAAATTAAATGATTTATTAATTATCATTAATTTTTCAATATGTTAAGTGTCTAACTTTTTATTTAGAAAGTACATATCAACAAAAAAGCATCAGAGAATGTTTAAAATAAAAATATGATTCCTACCATTCTTTTCATTTGTCTGGTACATCGGGCACAATACCACACCAGGCGAGGGTCATTCACTTCCTTGTCCGTCACCTGGGGTTTATGGCAATCTTGGTGGTAGAGATTATGGCATTCTTGACATTCTACTAATTGATTACCGGATGCCACTGTCATTTGTCTAAGAAAAATATACCATTATATGTTACACATTCTTGAATACAATTTAAAGTCATTCTAGGGTTGTTCTTGTAAAGTTTGGTATATTAGAAGAAAACAGAAACCCAGAAAACTAAAGAGGAAAATAACAAACCCCAACATATAGCCTATAAGAGTACTTCATTTCTTTTAAAGTTTATGCCTACTCATTAATAAATATATAAGATGCCTTAATTAAGTTTGGCTATATTCTCCTTATCATTTCTTACTGTAATTTTTTTGTTTCTCCTAGAAGGTAGTAGACTTTGGTCCTCCAACAGCCTCATACCATTTTCTAGTAAATCTATTAAATTCCTTTATGTCAGCCGCACATTGTTCTATCTTCATCATTAATGAGTTAACTGCATATATGTCACTTTCAACATGATTTACATTATGATGTGAGACTATAATGCACCAATAAAAGCATATTAAAAAATAAAAGTAGGAACTGAACTTACTTATCTACAGTGCTTAACATATCACTGTGCAGACATAGGGTGTTCAACAAATGATCAACTGAATAGAATGAGGTAATATGTGCATCAACAAAGTTTCAGTAGCACAAAAAGTAATTGCCACAGCCATAGATTATTACAGTTAGTTTCCTAATGAAGGGTTACAGTAACCAATTCTCTCCCCAGTATTACCATTTATTTATTTGTAAAATTATAATTTTTATGACAATGGTTGAAATAAATATATGTGAAAACAATGATCCTGTTCAAAAGCACAACTCATTTTCTATAAAATTCACAAAAGCTTAGTTACTCAGTCCCAATGCACCAGAATTTAACACTTTTATTAAGCAATGAAGATGGTGATCTTTTTATTGTGTTAGGCAATGAAAATCATTAACAATTAAAAACTATCCCCTGATACCAAGGAGTTCACAATCACTTTCCCTCTAGATCCCAAGAATGCAGAAAATGTTACTATAACATCACAGGTTAAAGAAGCTATAATCAGGAAGACTAAACATTTGACAGTTTTTAAGATGTTAAATTGACATATGGGCAATTCATAAGGCATGATCAACTTATTTCCTCTTTACCCCCAAATAATAAAAAACAAAATAAAAATGCCTAACACTTCAATGATTTTTTTGGAAAAAAGGAGGGAGGGTGGGAGATGGTTGTTTTCACTTTTTTAAAGAAACATAAGAATCTGTGGCAAGGTACAACTTACCTACAAACAACACAGGCCAATCCCATCTCCATGGCAAAATCATCTGCACTTGTCTCCTCAAAACTGGAGAGATCAGCCATAGATAAATCCTTGCTGGTTTGGACAGTAATGGGAGAGGATCGTGTCTCTGGCTTCTCCAATCTAGGTTTCTTTGGAATATCAACTCCTTCAGCGATGTCAGATTTCATCTAGAAAAGGTACCAAATCAGAAAATGATAAAGTAACATAGTAGAACAAACTTTAAATCACTGAGAGATAAAATGGGCACTGTGCAATGACTAAATCCATTTTACAGATATTTTCAAATAGGTACAGATGTGCACATTAAAGATCTGTATAAGAATTATAACTAATTTATAATCAACATATTAATAATATAAGATACTAATAAGTAGGAATGCTTTATTATATATCTGTATTTCTCTTTGTACTCTGCTATCAAAGAATTCTGGAATTTCAATGAATTTACATATACTGTCTTTTTCTTTCTCTTTTTTATACTTTTATTGGTACATTATAATTATACATCACAGTGAGGTTTGAAGTGACACAAAAATACATGCACACAGCACTTGGTTGTATTTCCCTCTAGATCTCACCCTGCTCCCCATAAGATGCATTGATTTAAGAAATAACAGCACTAATAAGGCTATTTTTGTTATAAATATTTTAAATTGTTAACTACTAATATTTAAGATATACTGAAATAAAGTAATAATGAGCTATTTACCAGTCATCCAGATTTAGCACATTACCATATTTGCTTCAAAGCTAATTCCGGCTCTTTCTTTAAGACATAAATAATATATATAAACCTGTTAAGGCATGGTCAACTTACTTCCTCTTTACCCCTCTTTGGCAAAAACTAGTCTGATAAGATGTGGAGAATTTGGAATTCATGTTGGTGGGTATAAATTTAGTATATCTACTTTGCACAGCAATTTGGCAATGTCTAATAGTGTTGAAGATCTACATATCCTATTACATCCATTTATAAATATTCATTTTATAAAAACTATTAACATGTTCACAAAGAGATATGTATAACATAGGTTACCAAAGCTCTATTGTAATAAAGGAAAAAAAGAAATAACCTAATTGCTTATCAGTAGGGAAATGGATAAACTAGTTTACTCATAGAATGCATTTCATAGGGTAGCTAAAAGAAATGTCTACATTTAGATGCATCAATATAAATTTTGAAAACACATGGTTGAGAAGAGAAAAAGTTACAAAAGGATATATATATATATGTATATATATATACAGTATACCATTTGTATAAACTTAAAAGCACAAAAAATATTATATAGTTTATGAATAGCCACCATTTAGTAAGAAAATAAGGGATCATATACCTCACCCTGAGGGCAAGGGTTACTGAAGATATTTTCTTTTTCTTTTTTTATAAATCACTAAAGTCCTAATTACTACTTTCAGAAATCATCCAAAATATACAGTTCAAGAATTATCTGTGGCCCTATTAAAGTGCTTGGCATCATGTAACAAAGTTCATGTTTAGTGATTCACATTTTTACTCTTTCCTCTCTATCTTTACTTCTCAACAACCATTCCTCTACAATCTCTGAGTTATAGATTAAAGTCTGCATTTAAAATTACTATACCAAATTTTGTTTATAATGACTTCAATAAATGGTTAGAGAAATGTTTCTAAATTTTACTAATTTTTCAAAAAGTTGACATCTATAGCTATCAAAATATTTACTAAATGATTATGATATACTTATATCCACTATTATATAAAAATAGGCATGAAACATTGTTTCTGCCCATGGAACAACTGGTTTACTTTTTCATAAACAAAACTAAAGTAAAATCTTACTTTATCAGCAGGTCTCTTTTCAGCTTCTTTCTTTACTTTTTCAGTTGCGATGACTTTGCCATTATTATTGCCAGAAGGAAGGCTGGATGATGTTTTGGGCTCTTGTTTAATAGAAATAGATTTTGTACTTGAAATTTTGGGTGGCTCTACATCCTAAAGGGTAACATGAAAATACACCAATAATAAAAAATGCAGACTATCTATTATATAGTAGAGACTAGATAATAACTATAAACAATTTTCAGTTAAAGACTAAGATATGTTACTGCCAACGTAACATGTTTCTTTTTTTTTGCGGTACCGGGGATTGAACGCAGGGGCGTTCTACCTCCGCGCTACGCCCCCGGCCCTATTTTTTATACTTTATTTTGAAACCGGGTCTCACGAAGTTGCGGAGGGCCTCACTAAGGAGAGAGAGAGAAAGAGAGAGAGAGAGAGAGAGAGAGAGAGAGACAGGGAGACAGAGAGGGAGAGAGAGAGAGAGAGAGAGCTGAGGCTGGCTGCGAACCTGGATCCACCGGTCTCCACCTCCCAAAGTACTGGGATTACAAGCGTGCACCACCACGCCCGGCCTCGTAACATGTTTCTTAAATGACTTTAATATAATAAACACAGCCATCATCTCCCCAAATGTCTTTGTGGTCCTTTGTAATCACTCTTACAGGCATATATCCTAGAGAAATTTGGGCACTGAGCCTGGGACTTGACCCTGTCTTGAGCTTCATATTTGGATTAGACTTGAGCTAGTCATATAATTCTTCCCCTTCTCAGTTTGGTATCTATGTCCCCAGATGCATATAACTTGGAGTTCCAGGGATAGAGCTTCAGAAGAGTCTGAAGGAATATCTTAGTAGGTATTAGAGAATATAATAAGCATCGCTATTCATGTACAGCCTATCATGTACATGAAATATCATGTAGATATTTCAGGTGATTTGTGTACTTTAACTGTTTTAATTTCATAATTTTGCTAAGTAGTTCTTATTATTCTCATTTTGCCAATAAGCAGAATATGAGTAAAAGAAAGTTACTATGTATCTCAGTTTTCTCATTGTAAAATGAGGAAAATAAATAATACCTATCTCAAAAGATCATTATCACAACCAAAATTAATTACATACATCAACCACTCAGAAAAGTGCCTGGGACACAGTAAATGTTCAAGATATGTTATCCATTATCATCACACAACTATACGAGGTAAGGTGGGATTTAAAAATGATTTCTCTGGTTTCAAAACATATATTCTTATCACATCAAGCTGTCAGTGGCTCTTATTATCAAGATTGGAGCTACATAGTTATGACTTCATCTATACCTCCTTTTCCCTTAAATTATCCTGTCCATATTTAAATTTACTTTGTCCTTTTATTTTATTATTTTTTGTCCTTAAAACTAATTAGAGAAGAATTAGAAGTGGTGGTAAAAAACTCTAATCATAAAGAATTGGAAATTGAAGTAAATCATGAAAGTGAGTTTTCATACACAACAAGTAGTAGAAAAGAATATCCCCTAGACCAAACTACCTTTTCTATGTGATATAACAGTTCTCTGAAAGCTTGAGGGAGGAAAGTAAGTTAAATAATATAATTTCTTCATGCCATGAGGCAAGGTCTTGGCAGGGTTTGTTTTGAGATTATCTAAATGTTACCACTGTACTACTACAGATGTTACAAACTCTTCCCAAGCTTGTTCACGTAAGTACCTTTTGAGTTGGACGGTAGCTTGAATCAATTCCCCGAGCCAAAGACTCATCAAGCAATGCTTTTAGTTTTTCAGCAGAATCTTTACTCTTTGAATGTAAGAAACCTAGTGCTTTCAAAAAAATGGGATCAAGTTCCAAGTTCACAGTAGCAGCCATTGCAAACACCTGAAGGAAGGGAGAAGTAAATTAGAGAAAATGTGCAATTATTTATGTCAAAGTTTTACATATTTTGTTCTTTTGTTTGTAACAGATAATATTGTGCCCCGAGACAAAATTTAAAATATCCAAAAGGTTATTACAGATAAAAGTAAATTTCTTTTTTATCTCTGGTTGGCATTACCTAGTTCTTTTCCCTAAGTGCATATAAGATCCTCTCTGCCAGAGAGCCCCTTTCTGGATGTTTAAAAAGATATAGATATAGCTTCCATATATAGGAACTTAACTGAATTTAAGTCAATTTTGCTAACATATCAAAATTTATTCTTTCAAACCTTATTTCCATAACAAAAACAAAGATTTAGTGTGCATGTGTGTGGGGGAAAGATCACAGGAGGGCAATGTTTAAAAGGTACATTAAGTGATGGCTATAGAAGTCACTGCTACAGATTTTACCTCAACTTTGTTGTTGTTGTCTCTTTAGTCATCTACCCCAATTTTGAATGCCTCAGAAAACATGTTGATAACCTTATCAGATCACATTTGGATTGTGATATCTCATGCATTAGCCTATTTTTAGAAAGAAAAGTTTCTCAGGGATGACTCCATATCTACTACACATATCCTACAGGGCCTATGATGCATATATCTTAGTTAAGGAGCTTAAGGAATAGCCAAGACAGTTGAAGATGTACATCAAAGGTTTATACAATTCTAAAACATTAAAAAGTTTTGATTTTAGTTAGTAACAATGGTATCAGGTAGTTCTACTTCTGGTTGTCACTTTTTCAAATACCTCTCCAGGCAAAGAATTATTAAAATAAAAATGTATTCTTTGTGTTCAATCCTTTGATCAATATACCACAGCTTGAAATCCTCTTCTGTCCTTGAGGTTAATATTATAATAATGCAACACACTTGCACTACTATAGTTAAGGATCTGTCAGCAATTCCACAGTAATCTCCCATTTTCAGGGTCTTTAAGTGCCATTAAAACTTGCTGTAGGTTGAATCTTGGCATATGAATGCACAGGCTGAAAATAAATTTTGTTTATTCCTTTCACCTCTACTTCCCTTCTTATTTCTCTCCAAATCTGACAGGACACACACCCACAAACACTTGTAGGCTTTTCTTTTTTAACTTTGCAAGAAGGTATTATCTGTTTGAAAACCCTAAAATTATTGCCAAATTCTGTGCTCAACTGAAGTATCATCTGAATCACCTATGCAAAGGAGTCCAAAGGCCAATTCTAGGATGAAAAGGTAACCATATCTAGAACAGTTGTATTAGTAAGAATGTATCAAAATGAAGAAGCAGTCTCTGTCACTGATTAAAATTGTATTATTACATACATCTTCTCTACAAAGTGGTAGGCACAGAAAGCTTATTTTAAAATTTACTCACAAGTCGAGCGTGGTGGTGCACGCTTGTAATCCCAGTACTTGGGAGGCGGAGACCGGAGGATCTGGGTTCACGGCCAGCCTCAGCTACTTAGTGAGGCCCTCCACAACTTCCTGAGACCCGGTTTCAAAATATAGTATAAAAAATAGGGCTGGGGGTGTAGCTCGGAGGTAGAACGCCCCTGGGTTTAATCCCCGGTACCGCAAAAAAAAATTTACTCACAAGGCTGGGCATCATATATAGTCTAAGGAAAAAAACTCCAGCTCCTCAATATAATTTCCATGATTAAAGGGGTAAACCTGAGACTCCTGCAGAGCATACAAGGGATCACGGCCTAATCTTTCTATTGGCCGTGCTATATAGGTAAAGGGCATAGTAGTTTATTTATCCAGAACAATGTTTCACTAGGCACTGACCAAAGGGTTGATACCTAGAAGTATCCTTGCAATATACTAGCAAAAAAATACTACTTTAAATTTCTAAGCTGAAAAATGGAATCAAAGTATTGTTATATATTCCATAATCATAGCAAAAACATTTATATTACAGATTAGGTGACAAAAGTCAGCACCTAGATTATAATACTACAGAAATAGCCAACACCTATATTCCACTGGAAACTTTGAAGTCAGTTCTTTCTATACAATACTATAATTATAAAATTTAACAGGCTTTGTACCCCTGCCCTAAATTACTTGTATATCCCTTAAGCACAGTGGGACATACTGTACAATATAGGAAGAAAATATAAAAATTCCCATTTTTAAAATTATAAAATAAGCTATTAACATACAGAGTGATAGTGTGTACATATAAATGACCAAACACACATATATAGAAGTGTGCTCATTTTTTTTTTATTGTACTGGGGATTGAACCAAGGGGCATTCTACTTCTGAGCTACACCCCCAGCCCTATTTTATTTTGAATCAGTTGCTGAGAGCCTAGTTGCTGAGAGCCTCACTATGTTGCTGAGGCTGGCTATGAACCTGCAGTCCTCCTGTCTCAGCCTCTCAATTACTGGGATTATAGGAGTACACCACCACGTGTGGCTTCAATTTTTAAACTCATGAATAAATGAGAAAGGTTTGGAAGCCACTGCTCTAGTGTATCTAGCCACTTCCAGTTTCCCTTTTCCCCATTATACATCATGGCTGCTTTAAGGTATGAACTATCTTCTCTTTATTCAGCTCAACTCTTCTTCCTCTCCACATTAACTTCATTAATTAACCCCTATTGACTACTAACTTCTTCCCCTGTTTTTCCCATTCTTTCTTCAAACACTCCTTTTCTCTCTTTGTTTTCACTATTCTCTCCAATGATATCATCTCCCTTACAAGCTCCACCAAGTTCCCTTGACTTGTTCCTTCTCAAAGAGCAAAGAGATGTCTACAGAGAACTTACTCTATATTGCTGCTTTTAGAAAAATATTCCATGATCATCATTTACCAACATCTCTTAAAATTCACATCTACATCTTCACTGTTACTATTGTACAGAACATATGCACCAGGTTCATCTTCCTCTCACTCTCCAGTAGTCTCTGAAGGTTTAGCATCTATTAATGATCTTCTCCAACTTCTTGCACTCAGTTTATTTATATCTTCAACCTCAAGAAGATTCACCTTCAGCCAATGAAATCTGAAACTTGACACAACTATTCTTCTCTTTGACTACAATCGACCCTCCTTTTTACTACAATCTTCTCTATTCTACTATCTTAACCTAGTAACCTCTTTTCAGGGTACTGAATCAATCTTTTCTGCTTATTAATTTTTCCTTTCTTTACTCACATTCCACCTGTTCTTTGAATTTATAAAGGCCTCAATTTCTTGTCACCTGTGCTTCCTCCTTATTGTAAGCACCTTCTTACCCCAACTTCTTTCACTCACCAAACAAGAAATAGTAGTTGAGCCTAAAATAAAATACTCATGGGCATGTGCTTTATACTTTATATTTTAGTCTTCTACCTTTTACTACCCATTTCTATTGCTTTCTCTGTTTTCTATTACTTTTCCTTTCTTACTGGCAAATACACATACAAGGAAATTTAGTTCCTACCAAAGTCATAAAGAGGACAACAACTGTGGTGTAATTGTCTATTTCTTTTACTATTTCCAAAAATATATATATCTTCCTAGAGTTACATAAAATCATGTTACTTCCACACAATTCCTTTTCTGCACAGTTTAAAACCTATAACCAAAGTAGACTATAAAAGAGCCATATATTTTTACTGTACATTAATTTTCTAAAAAACAAAGTCCTATATGTGTGTATACATAGGACAGAAAAATATATAGGAAAGAAATGTAATATGTTAAATACAGGTTTAATTTAAAAACCTAAGTGTTGCTTTAAAAATGCAAGAAAATAAATATTTACCACTTTAAAACTGTCGGTTACCTAGGGAAGTGGTAGTAGTGGTAATGGTGGGAATGAATTCTTAGATTATGCTAGGAATTATCTGTAGCAAATGTATATAAGTAACAGAAATTCCCATTATTAACCAATGATCTTTTTCTCCATTTCTTATTATCATTTTAGCTTTACTGTGTATGCTATTTTGCTTCCTATTCAGTCACATTCCATGGTCCAACCTTTCAATGACTCTTCCAGTACTCTAAGCATCCCTGCCCCATTGCCCTAGAGCTTCACCTATTTTGTAGACATCCACCTTGCTAGCCATCTTCTCCATGCTTACACCCAAATTTGAAGTGCCGCTGAGAGGAATACACATATACTCTGTATCTTCAGAATCACCATCCTCATCTTGGTACTCAACTTAACTTAGTAATCTGATCAGCTAAGCTTCTGTGGTCAGCTCCATTCCCTGCTTTCTGTGAAGACCAGTTATGCTTTCTCCATTTCCTTTAAAACTGTTTCTCTACTTCAGGAGATGGCCTCACCCACTTCACAGAGAAAGAAGAAGCTGTCAGGGAGGAATTAAATCAACTTCCTGCCACCACATCCATCCTTTCCTCTTTTCTACCTGATAAAAAGTGAGGAGATGGCTCTTCATGTACTGCCACTTGGATCCTATTTCTTCCTGTACCCTCTGGAGCCTTGAGCTATGGATTACTTATAGAGACTTCTTTTTATATTTTAAGATTTTTCTTTCCATGGGCATCTTTTCATTGACATTTAAGTATATTCAAGCCTCTCCTATCCTGTCTTCTCTTTCTCAGAATATTATCTACGTTGTGTACTCTTTTTCTTCATTCCTTTTCTTCCTGCAGTTTGGCCATTGTCCCACCATTCTGTGAAAATGCTCTCACAGTCTTTGACAAATCTAATAAGTACTATTTTCCCTTCTACTTCATTTTCAGTCTTCTGTGTAGGCTCCTTCTATTTCAATTAAAAATGAAATCTTCAAGGCAAGGTTCTGGGTATCTTTTTGTCCTATTCTTTTAAAAATGTATTCTCTGGCCAGGCATGGTGGCGCACGCTTGTAATCCCAGTACTTTGGGAGGCGGAGATCAGAGGATCCGGGTTCGCGGCCAACCTCAGCGCGCGCATGCGCACGCGATCTCTCTCTCTCTCTCTCTCTCTCCTCTCTCTCTCTCTCTTTCTCTCTCTCTCTCTCTACCTAGTGAGGCCCTCCACAACTTCGTGAGACCTGGTTTCAAAATAAAGCATAAAAAAATAGGGCCGGGGGTGAACGCCCCTGCGTTCAACCCCCGGTACCGCAAAATAAATAAATAAATAAATAAATAAATAAAAATAAAAATAAAAAAATAAAAATAAAAATGTATTCTCTGAATCAGCAGCATAGATAACACCTGGGAATATGTTAGAAATGCAAACTTTTGGTCTTTACTCCAGGAGTGAGACCCAGAAATCTGTGTTAAAGCCTCCAGGCAATTCTGATCCACTCTATAGTTTGAGAGCTAATACCCTAGACAATTTATCTACAGTCTTTTGGAAGTGATTATAAATTTCTCTCTGTAGCCTATGCCTCTCTTTCAACTTCCAACTGCCAGTTTGACTTGGCCATTTCACTGAGACCTCCTAATGAACACATTCCTAACAGGGCCTCTCATAATCTCTTTTCTCCTAACCAGTACTCCTTCTAGCATTCTCCTTTCCAAGTGATATTTATTCCATTGCTCCAGCCAGAAACCTGAGAATCAGCTTTAATTGCTCCCAGTTCCTCACCTCCCACTCCTACTTCAAACACCAAGCCTCTTAAATATATCTCAAATCCATCCACCTTTTTCTTTTCTCAAAGATATACTTCTATTGGTGCACTGTAGTCTCACATCATAATGTAGTTCAGAGTGATAGGAACAGACATGCTCATAATTGTTACTACCACCATCCAAGATCAGCTTATCTTTATTACCAGGCCCAATGCAATAGCCTAACTGGTCTTCCCATAACCATTCTTGTCCCCCTCTAAATTTCTTCATATCACTCACTTACTTAAAAATAACTTATCATTCCTCATGACCCAAAGGTTAAAGAATGAGATTCTTAACAATGTCTCTAATGCCTTACATGATCTGGTATTGCATGTAAAACAGTAACTACAGTACCTGGCACATTGTACATGCTCATTAAATGTCACCATCTATCCCAGGCTACTCTCTCTCTGTTATAGCCACACGATTTATTTCAACTCCTCCAATATATCATACCCTTTGCCTCAATGCTCTAGTAGAAACTGTGCCCTAGCCCCATTTTAATCATTCTTCAAGTCTCAGGTTTTGTGTTTTTCCCCGTTCTTTTCCTTAATAAAAATCAGAAGTCTTACTGTTAAATGGTCTGAAAACATTCTATATTTATTGGTAATATTCATCACAGTGTTGACCTGGCTATCTTCTTTACTTCTGCTACCAATTTCTTCTTTGACAATCTTACAGATATTATGTTTTCAACTGTCATCTCTAGGTAGATGATTTCATATTTTTCCTCCACTTCAATCTGTCTGCAATCCCACATTTTCAATGAGTTAGAAGACATGTTTACCTTTTGCCCTAATGAAATCTCAAATTCAGTTAAAACTTAAATTGAGATTATGTCTCTAGCAAAAGTCCCTTGTCTTTCACTTGGTTTCAATAAATGACATAACTCTTTATTAATAAGGTCTGAGGCCTAAATCTTTCCTTCACTGAGCTTTTCCTACTCCTTATTTCCAGTCAGCAGGCCTTTCCTGTGGATTCTGACTCAGCCACATTTTTCTTTTTTTCTTTTTTTTGCGGTACCGGGGATTGAACCCAGGGGCATTCTACCTCCGTGCTACACCTCCGGCCCTATTTTTTTATACTTTATTTTGAAACCGGGTCTCACGAAGTTGTGGAGGCCTCACTAAGTAGAGAGAGAGAGAGACAGGGAGAGGGAGAGAGAGGGAGAGAGAGAGAGAGAGAGCGAGAGCGAGCGAGCTGAGGCTGGCCGCGAACCCGGATCTTCCGGTCTCTGCCTCCCAAAGTACTGGGATTACAAGCGTGCGCCACCACGCCCGGCTCAGCCACATTTTTCACTTCTCATTTTTCAACTGCACTGCTACTACTCAAATTCAGATCTTTATTAGTTTATTGAATTATACCAATAATCTAATTATTCTCCTCAACTTCAACACTTGACACATTAATTGTCCTGAAGTGCGGTTTTCTTCTTTTTCATTTTTCTTATTTTAATGCTGAAAAATTAAGGCTTCCCACTGCCTCCAAAATAAAGCCCAAACTTCTTAGCCTAGTCTTTAAGAAGATTCATTAACTGGCACAAAAACTGTCATTACTCATTCCTAGATATTGCTTAGAGCAGAGCCATTAGTTCACTTGCCACTCCTAATTTTTCTGTCTGGAAATTTTTTTCCCCATTTTCCCAAATCCTATCAAGATCCAGTTCAAATATTATTTCTCATGGAGAATCTGATAGCTGCAGTGCTTTTCCACCTCAAATCCTTTTAATAGTCCTAGGGTATCTTCTAGTGCTTTTTCCTGGTACTGGGACTACTAGGACTTTCTACTTTGAACCTCATTCTTTTTGGGCACAAGGGTTATATTCACTATAAAACTGAGAACTTTAAGGGGAGAGTCTATGCTTATCTTTTTTGCCTAGTTCTTTGCCACTTTGCAAAGTACCACAAAATAAAGACTGTACACAATCACTGAATTAAGTTATCAAAGAAAAGTATAATGGTCTTGGCTTTCCTACACTTTTTTTTTTTTTTTTTTTTTGCGGTACCGGGGATTGAACCCAGGAGGGTTCTACCTCCGTGCTACACTCCTGGCCCTATTTTTTTATACTTTATTTTGAAACCGGGTCTCACGAAGTTGCGGAGGGCCTCACTAGGTAGAGAGAGAGAGAGAGACGGGGGAGAGAGAGAGAGATAGAGAGAGAGAGAGAGGGAGAGAGAGACGGAGGGAGGGAGGGAGAGAGAGAGAGGGAGAGAGAGAGCGAGCCGAGGCTGGCTGTGAACCTGGATCCTCCGGTCTCCGCCTCCCAAAATACTGGGATTACAAGTGTGCGCCACCACGCCCGGCCTTCCTACACAATTCTAATAATTTCCCAAGCAATTCCAGCAAAAGCCACAAAAGAACTCCTCATCCCCCCAAAAAAAATCAAAAAAGCAAAACAAAACCACTTTTTTCATGACTGGAAAGTTGTGTAATGTTTCTATCTGCAATACTGTCTTCCTAATCTTTCATCTGGCTTAAATCACTCATCCCACCGGCAGGTAAAACTCCATGAGAGCACTGACATTTTTGTTTATCGTTATTTCCCTATTGTTTGGGACTTATAAGGTGCTTATATTTATTGAATGAATGAACTAGTTTTTTTGCTTAAATGTCACTTTCCAGGGCTTCATTTCTCCAACTGGGTATTCATATATAAATATATGCTTTTCCCTAGATCTCATTTTGCACCCTACCTGTCAATCTCAAGTCCAGAGTGGATCATCTGCACGTGCACGAGATAAAGGAAACCGACTCAATTCACGCAGAGTGCAATATTAGGGTTGCCATCTCAACTCTGGAAAACCTTTCCATTCATGTCTTTGCAAAGCTTTTGCAATCCTTTCCAATAAACATTCTTTTAAAGACACTGCCCTTTTAATAAACACCTTAGGAGCACGTCTGGAAACCGAGGCAGGCAAAAAAAGGTCCCCATTCCCCAACTAATCAAGCGGTACAAAAACTGAAAAGCGTCAGGATATACGTAAAAACCAAATGTCAATCAAAGCAAAACACAAGTATACGACACGGGAAGGTCCTTGACAAGGGCGCCAGAAGATGGGAAAAGGGTGCCGTACAGAGGGGCCGCCGTAACCC